>PITA01031524.1:0-15101 GCA_004023965.1 Spilogale gracilis
ACCTCGTGGTGGTGGATGATCTTTTTAATATGCTGTTGGATACTATCAGCTAGGATCTTGTTAAGAAGCTTGGCATCCATGTTCATCAGGGATGTTGGTCTGAAATTCTCCTTTTTGATGGGGTCTTTGCCTGGTTTGGGATTAAAGTGATGCTGGCTTCATAAAAGAGTCTGGAAGTTTTCCTTCCATTTATATTTTTTGAAACAGCTTTAGGAGAATAAGTATTATTTTTTCTTTGAATGTTGGGTAGAATTCCCCAGGGAATCCCTCAGGTCCTGGGCTCTTGTTTTTCGGGAGGTGTTTGATCACTGCTTTAATCTCATTACTAGATATTGGTCTTAAATAGACTGTTTAAAAAGTAATACCTAATAGCAATAGACTGTTTTAAAAAGTAATTTCTAATAGCTTTAGACTTTTAAAACTATAGTTGTTATAGAAAAGATAATGGAATATAGAAGATGGTCCATTCATAGAATTAAATGAGTACTTATAAATAAAATACTTAATGCACTATTTGAAGTACTGGTTACTAGTAGATTAAATTTGTTTAGAACATGACTAATGGAATATACAATTCATAAGTTTTCTTTAAAATGACAAAACATAGAATTTTTGTTTTGTTTTGTTTTTCATTTTTAAGTAATCTCTATACCCAAGGTGGGGCTTGAACTCACAACACTGAGACTGAGAGTTGCATACTCTATGGACTCCGGTAGCTAGGCAGCCTGACAATACTTATTATCTTAAGATTTCTTCTTTTTTAAAATATTTTATTTATTTATTTGACACAGAGAGAGAGTACAAAGCAGAAGTGGGAGAGGGAGAAGTAGGCTTCTCGTAAAGCATGGTGCCCAATGAGAGGCCTGATCCCAGGACCTTGGGATCATGACCTGAGCTGAAGACAAATACTTAACCGACTGAGCTGCCCAGGCCCCTCTTAAGATTTCATGTTAAAACACATTATATGTTATAGCTCATGCATTCTTAAAGATATTTAAAGTATAGCTTTGTGATTCAGTTTACATTAGCTACTTCACACAAATGTCAAACCAAAAAATAGCAATAATCATGCATAAATACTCTGACACTAAACCACTTTGTTGGTTGGGAGAAGGATGAGTAGAATAAAGTCAAAGCTATAAAGGTTAATACTGTATAATTATTTTAGTAGCATTTAAAATGAAAAATACAGGGTTGGAAGCTCTCCTTTGAGGGACGGAAGCAGGTCCATGCCTTACTGGATCCTTTAAGATTTGCAGTTTTGAATCCCAGGCATGTGCCAGAGATAAAACATAGGAGAAATGTGTTGCTGCGTATACCTATGCCCTGATACAGATACACTGATGGCAATGATCTGACAGAGACCTGGGCTACAGGAGGGGAGGTTGATCACTTTTCTGTGCAGGCTTTCTGAGCAGCGGCAGCTGAGAGTTCCCTCCGTTGGGACAAGAGGGCTGGATGATGCTGTCTTCCATCCCCCCTGCCCCACCCTGCCCATCAGCACAGTGGAACTTCAGTGGGCAATAAAGAGCCCGCAGAGGCAGCTAGATCCACTCACACCAAACTCGGCCCCCTGTGCCCTGCAGGAGCATCATTATTAGGGCAGGTCCAACTGTGAGCCAGTGCAGTGGGCCTCTCCCTCAGATCACCAACACAGGCCCCCCACATATACCAAGTCTACTAACCACAGGGTATACCTAAGAGTGGGCTTCAGTTCTGGTGGAAATAGGACCAGGCTCCACCCTGCCCCCACATTTTTTTTTCTTTCTCTTTTCTTTGGAATTAGGCTTGTAGTTTCTCATTTTTTAGATCAGCTTCTTTTACTTTTTCTTTTCTTTTCTCTTTTCTTTTCTAAGGCTTACAGTTTTCTGTCTGTTTGCTTTTTTAGTTCCTTTTCCTTGGATCAGGTTAATCAAAGCATACTTAGTGAAAGGCCCAAATGCTCTCCACAGCAAGCAAGGAGGAACTCAGCAGAAGATTGACCTGTGGGTAAGAGCAGCGAAAACACAACAGCAGAGTGCACAGAACATACACCAGAAACACCTCCTGAAGACCTAGGCCCTGGACAGTGTATGATCTCTTTTTAAGATAGCATTATGCTCAGGAGCAGAAAACATAACAAGCTTTCATAATATTCAAAAGACAGAAATGTAGCCAAAATGACAGGACAGAGGAATGTCCCCCAAAAGAAATATCAAGAAGAAATTACAGACACAAACTTGCTCAAAACAGATATAAGCAATATATTTGAGTAAGAATTTAGAATAACAGTCATAAGATTACTAGTGTCTTTGAAAACAGCATAGGACACCAGAAAAACCCTTGCTTCAGAGATAAAAGACCTAAAGACTAGTCATGCTGAAATTAAAAATGCTGTAAGTGAGATGCAAAGCCAATGGGATACAATCAAAACAGGATAGAAGAAGCAGAGGAATGAATAGGTGACATGAAGATTAAATTATGGAAAATAATGAACCAGAAAAGGGGGAAGGAAAACTATTAGATCATGAATACAGACTTAGGGAACTCAGTGATTTCATAAAGTGCAATAATATCTATACATAGGGTCACACAAGAAGAAGAGCGAGAAAGAGGGGCAGATTTTTTTATTATAGCTGAGAACTTCCCCGATTTGGGGAAGGAAGAGGGCATTCAAATCCAAGAGGCACAGAGAACTTCTCTCAAAATGAATAAAAACAGGCCAATACCAAGACACATCACAGGGAAACTTGCAAAATACTAACAAAAGAGAGAATTCTGAAGGCAGGTAGGGACAAAAGGTACTTAACCACACAGGGTAGATACATAAATTTAGCAGCAGACCTACTCACAGGTAGTTTGGCAGGCTAGAGCAAAGTGGCATGCTATATTCAATGTGCTAAATGGAAAAAACATGCAGGTAAGGTTGTCATTCAGAATAGAAAAAGAAATAAAGTATTTTCAAGATAAGCAAAAACTAAAGGAGTTCATGAATACTAAAGCAGCTCTGCAGGAAATATTAAAGTGGACCTTTGAGTGGGAAAGAGAGATCAAAAGCAATAAAGACTAAAAAGGAATAGAGATAATTCACAAAAACAGAGACTCTACAGTTAATACAATGTCACAAAATTCATATCTATCAATAATAACTCTGAAAGTAAATGGATTCAATGGTCCAATCAAAATACCCAGGGTATCAGAATGGATTAAAAAAACAAGACCCATTGATATACTGCTTACAAAAGACTCATTTTAGGCCAAAATACATCTTCTGATTCAAAGTGAGAGATGGAGTACCATGCTAATGGTTATCAAAAAGAAACGTGGAGTAGACATCCTTGTATCAGACAAACTAGATTTTAAACTAAAGAGTGTAATAAGAGATGAAGAAAGGCACTATATCATGATAAAGAGGTGCGTCCAACAAGATGATCTAAAAATTGTAAATATTTATGTTTCCAATATGGGAGCAGCCAAATATATATATATATATATTGAATGCATATATATATATATATATATATATATATAAATCAATTAATAACAAACTTAAAGAAACTTATTGAAAACAATACATTAATAGTAGGGGACTTCAAGCCCACTCAAAGCAATGGACATATCATGTAAGTAGAAAATCAATAGGAAACAATGGCTTTGAATGACACACTGGGCTAGATGTACTTAATAGATCTTTTCAGAGCATTTTATCCTAAAGGAGCAGAATACATACATTCTTTTTGAAGGCACCTGGAATACTCTCCAGAGCAGATCACATACTAGGTCACAAAGCAGGCCTCAACTAGTATAAAAAGATCAAGATCATACCACGCATATTTTTAGACCACAATACTATGAAACTTGAAGTCAGCCACAAGAAAAAAACTTGGAAAGACCACAAATACATGGAGGTCAAACAACATCCTACTAAAGATTGAATGCATCAACCATGAAATTAAGAAATAAAAAAAAATACATGGAAGCAAATTAAAGTGGAAACACAACAGTCCAACAAACCTTTGGGATGCAGCAAAGGTGGTCTCAAGAGGCAAGTATTTTACAATACAGATTTTCGTCAGGAAACAAGACAAGTCTCAAATATACAATCTAACCTTACACCTAAAAGGAGCTGGAAAAAGAACAGCCAAAAAAAGCCTAAAACCACTAGGCAAAGAGAAATAATAAAGATTAGAGCAGAAATCAATGGTATAGAAATTCAAAAAGAAAACAAAACCAAAAACCAAAAAACGCCAGGAGAACAGATCAATAAAACTAGGAGCTGGTATATTGGAAGATTGAGAAACCTTCAGTAAGACTTACCAATCACTAATAAAACAGGTGAGATCACAACCAACACCACAGAAATACAATTATAAGAGAATATTATGAGCATGCCAGCAAATTGGGCAACCTGGAGGAAATGGATAAATTCCTAGAAACATATAAACAACCAAAACGGAAACAGAAGAAACAGAAAACCTAAACAGACCCATTAAAGGCAAAGAAATTAAATCAGTAATCAAAATTCTCCCAAGAAACAAGAGTCCAGGACAAGATGGCTTCTCAGAGGAATTCTCCCAAACAATTAAAGAAGAATTAATACCTATTCTCCTGAAACTGTTTCAAAAAATAGAAATGGAAGGGAAACTGCTGAACTCATTCTATGAGGCCAGCATTACCTTGATCCCAAAACCAGACAAAGACCCTACCAAAAAGAATTATAGACCAATGTCCCTGATGAACATGGATGCAAAAATTGTCAACAAGATACAAGCTAATCAATCCAACAGTATATTAAAAGGATTATTCACTACCACCAAGTGAAATTTATTCCTGGGCTGAAGAGGTCATTGAATATCCACAAATCAATCATATGATACACCACATTAATAAAAGAAAGGATAAGAACCATATGCTTCTCTCAATAGGTGCAGAAAAAGATTCTGACAAAATACAGCATTCTTTTTTTGATAAAAACCCTCCACCAATGTAGGGATACAGGGAACATTTGAAAACATCATAAGGACCATGTATGGAAAGACCCATAGGTAATACCATCCTCAATGGGGAAATACTGAGAGCTCTGACCCTAAGGTCAAGAGCACAACAGGTATGTCCACTCTTAGCACTGTTGTTCAATATAGTACTGGAAGTGCTAGTCTCAGTGATCAGACAACAAAAAGAAGTAAAAGGCATCAAAATCAGCAAGGAAGAAGTCAAATTTTCATTCTTTGCAGATGACATGACACTCTGTAAAACCTGAAGACTCCACCAAAAAATTTCTAGAACTGATACATGAATTCAGCAAAGTTTCAGGATATAAAATCAACATATGTAAGTCTGTTGCATTTCTATACACCAATAGTGAAGCAGCAGAAAGAGAAATCAAGGAACTGATCCTATTTATAATTGCACTAAAAACCATAAAATACCTAGGAATAAACCTAACCAAAGAGGTAGAAGATCTGAAAAGTATAGAACACTTATGAAAGAAATGAAGAAGACCCAAATAAATGGAAAACCATTCCATGCTCATGGATTGGAAGAGAAAATATTGTTAAAATGTCTAGGCTACCCAAAGCAATCTACACATTCAATGCAAACCCCATCAAAATAACAGCAGCATTTTTCACAGCGATAGAACAGACAAATCTAAAATGTATGTGGAATAGAAAAGACCCTGAATAGCCAAAGCAATATTGGGAAAAAAAAAACCCAACAAAAAACAAACAACCGGACCTGGAGGTATCACAATTCTAGGTTTCAAGCTGAATTACAAAGCTGGAATTACCAAGACTGTATGGTACAGGCATAAATACAGACACATAATCGATGGAAATGAATAGAGACCCGAGAAATAGACCTTCAACTCTATAGTCAATTACTCTTTGACAAAGCAGGAAAGAATACCAAATGGAAAAAAGACAGTTTCTTCAACAACAGATGCTGGGAAAATTGGACAGTGACATGCAGAAGAATGAAACCGGACCATTTTCTTACACCATATACAAAAACAAATTCAAAATGGATGAACGACCTAAATGTGAGACATTTGAATCCATCAAAATCCTACAGAACACAGGCAGCAACCTCTTTGACTTTGGTCACAGCAACTTCTTACAAGACATGTCTCAGGGGGTAAAGGGAAACAAAAACAATAGTGAACTATTGGGATTTTCATCAAGATAAAAAGCTTCTGCACAACAAAGGACAGGCTCAACAAAACTGAAAGGCAATGTACGAAATGGGAGAAAATAAATGCAAATGATGTATCTGAAAAAGGGCTAGTATCCAAAATCTACGAAGCATTTATCAAAGTCAACATCCAAACATTACCAAATGGTAATCAGTTAAGAAATGGGAAGACACAAACAGACATTTCTTGAAAGAAGACATACACATGGGTAACACATATATGAAAAACTGTTTAACATCACTTATTAGCAAATCAAACTCACAATGAGATACCATCTCATACCTGTGAGAATGGCTAAAATTAACAATTCAGGAAACAACAGATGTTGGCGAGGATGTGGAGAAAGGGGAACCATCTTACACCACTGGTGGGAATGCAAACTGGTGCAGCCACTGTGAAACATAGCATGGAGGTTCCTCAAAAAATTTAAAATAGAGCTACCCTATGACCCTGCACTTGCACTACTAGGTATTTATCTAAAGGATACAAACAAAGTTATTCAAAGGGGTGTATGCACCCCAATGTTTATAGCAGCACTACCAACAATACAGCTAAACTATGGAAAGAGCCCAAATGTGCATTGACTGATGAATGGATAAAGAAGGTGTGGTATATGGATACAATGGGATATTACTCAGCCAACAAAAAGAATGAAATCTTGCCATTTGCAAGGATATGGATGGAGCTAGACTGTATTATGCTAAGCAAAATAAGTCAGTCAGAGAAAGACAAATATCATATGATTTTACTCCTATGTGGAACTTAAATGAACACAGGGGAAGGGAAGGAAAAATAAAATAACAAACAGAAAGGGAGAAAATCATAAGAGACTCTTAACTCTAGAAAAGAAACTAAGGTCAATGGAGGGAGATGGGTGGGGGATGGGCATTTAAAATGGGTGATGGGCATTAAAGAGTACAGTTGTTGTGATGACCAGTGGGTGCTGAATCACTAATTTCTACTCCTGAAAGTAATAGCACATTATATGGTAACTAACTTGAATTTAAATAAAATCTTGGAAGAAGAAAAAATACATATGACCCTTCTTTTCACTTCATCTGTATCTTTGGGGTAAATGCCCAGTAGTGCAATTGCAGGGTCATAGGGTAGCTCTATTTTTAATTTTTTAAGAAATCTCCACACTGTTTTCCAAAGCAGCTGCACCAGCTTGCATTCCCACCAACAGTGTAAGAGGGTTCCCCTTTCTCCGCAGCCTCTCCAATACTTGTTGTTTCCTGACTTGTTAATTTTGGCCATTCTGACTGGTGTAAGGTGGTATCTCAGTGTGATTTTGATTTGAATTTCCCTGATAGCTAGTGACGGTGAACATTTTTTCATGTGTCTGTTAGCCATTTGTATATCTTCTATGGAGAAGTGCCTCTTCATGTCTCTTGTCCATTTTTTGATGTGTTCATCTTCTTTTTGGATGTTGAGTTTGAGTAGTTCTTTATAGATCTTGGATACCAGCCCTTTGTCTGTAGTGTCATTTGCAAATATCTTCTCCCATTCTGTGGGTTGCTTCTTTGCTTTGTTGACTTTTTCCTTTGCTGTACAGAAGCTCTGTAATTTGATGAGGTTCCAGAAGTTCATTTTCGTTTTTGTCTCCTTTGCCTTTGGAGACGTGTCTTGAAAGGACTTGCTGTGGCCGATGTCAAAGAGGTTACTGCCTATGTTCTTTTCCAGGATTTTGATGGATTCCTGCCTCATGTTGAGGTCTTTCATCCATTTTGAGTTTGCCTTTGTGTGTGATGTAAGAGAATGGTCTAGTTTCATTCTTCTATATGTAGTTGTCCAATTTTCCCAGCACCATTTATTGAAGAGACTGTCTTTTTTCCACTGGATGTTTTTTCCTGCTTTGTCAAAGATGATTTGCCCATAGATTTGTGGGTCCATATCTGGACTCTCTACTCTCTTCCATTGGTCTATTTCTCTGTTTCCGTGCCAGTACCATGCTGTCTTGGTAATCACAGCTTTGTAATAAAGCCTGAGGTCACGTAACGGGATGCCCCCAGCTTTATCTTATTTTCTAAAACTAAAACCTCCTACACAAATTGGCTATCTCTGGGTCTGAACTTGCAGATGTATGGAGGAAACCTTCTCCCAGATACAATTAATTAGATGCTAGTGCTACCCAGTAGTCCCCATCCTGACTTAGGCTAGGAAGTCACAGGCTACAGATTCTCAAGAGATGCATAGGTTTTTAACATGGAATTTTTCAAATTATACAAAAATTAGAATTATGGAAAGGACCCCACTCATACTTCACAGAAAACATGGCCAATCTTGCTACATCTGTATTCCACTTTATACTTCCCTGGAATACTTTATTTATATTTATTTTTTCATTAAAATTTTTTAAAAAAGATTTTATTTAATTATTTAACAGAGAGAGAGAGACAGCAAGAGCAGGAATACAAGCAGGTGGAGTGGGAGAGAGAGAAGCAGGTTTCCCGTTGAGAGGGTGACCAATATGGGGCTTAATCCCAGGACCCCGGGAACATGATCCGAGCCACAGGCAGATGCTTAACAACTGAGACACCTAGGGCCCCCACCCCCCATTTTTTAAAATTAACATATAATGTATTATTTGTTTCAGGAGTACAGGTCTGTGATTCATCAGTCTTACACAATTCAAAGCACTCACCATAGCACATACTCTCCCTGTTATCCATCACCTAGCCACCCCATCCCTCTCACCGCCCTCCCCTCTAGCAACCCTGTTTGTTTTATGAGATTAAGAGTCTCTTATGGTTTGTCTCCTGCTCTGGTTTCATCTTGTTTCAGTTTTAAATCCTTTCCCTATGTTCCTCTGTCTTGTTTCTCAAATTCCTCATATCAGGGAGATTATATAATTGTTTTTTTCTGACTGACTTTTTTCACTTAGCATAATAACCTCTAGTTCCATCCATGGTGTTCTAAATGGCAAGATTTTTTTGATGGCTGCATAATATTCCATTGTATACATATACCACATCTTCTTTAACCATTCTCTGTTGATGGACATCTAGGCTCTTTCCATAGTTTGGCTATTGTGGACACTGTGGCCATAAACATTTGGGTGCACATGCCCCTTTGGATCACTACATTTGTATCTTTAGGGTAAATATGCAGTAGTGCAATTGCTGGGTCGTAGGATAGCTCTATTTTCAACTTTTTGAGCAACTTCCACACTGTTTTCAGAATGGCTGCACCAGCTTGCATTACCACCAATAGGGAGGGAGGGTCCCCCTTTCCTTGAATCTTTGCCAACACCTGTCACTTACTAACTGGTTAATTTTAGCCACTCTGACCGGTATGAGGTGGTATCTCATTGAGGTTCTGATTTGTATTTCCCTGATGACAAGTGTTGTGGAGCACTTTTTCGTGTGTCTGTTTGCCATTTGGATGTCTTCATTGGAGAAATGTCTGTTCATGTCTTCTGCACATTTCTTGACTGGATTATTTGTTCTTTGGGTGTTGAGTTTGGTAAGTTCTTTAGAGCTTTTGGATACTAGCCCTTCATCTGATGGATCAGTTGCGAATATCATCTCCCACTGTCAGTTGTCTTTTGGATTTGTTGACTGTTTCCCTTGCTCTGTAAAAGCTTTTGATCTTGATAAAGTCCCAATTGTTCCTTTTTGCCCTTGCTTCCCTTGATGTGTCTATGAAGAAATTGCTGCAGTTGAGGCAGAAGAGGTGCTGCCTGTGTTCTCCTCAAGGATTCTGATGGATTCCTGTCTCACACTGAGGTCTCTCATCTATTTTGAGTCTATTTTTGTGTGTGTTGTAAGGAAATGGTCCAGTTTCATTCTTCTGCATGTGGTTGTCCAATTTTCCCATCACCATTTGTTGAAGACAGCCTGTTTTTTTTTCCATTGGACATTCTTTCCTGCTTTGTCAAAGATTAGCTGATCATAGAGTTGAAGTTCCCTGGGTTACTTTAAAGAAACACCTTAAACATGTCATTTCATTTTCATGTAGTCTCTTGTCTGAGTATTTAATTCTTTAAACAAGTTTAATTAAAGGAGGGGGGCAATATGGCGGAGAAGTAGGGGACCCTGTTTCAAATGGTCCCCTGAAATGAGCTAAATATCTATCAGAACACTCTGAACACCCATGAAATCAGCCTGAGATTTAAGAGGACACTTCTTGATCTCTACCGAGGTGAAAAGCACCAGTGGAGAGGTAAAGCAGAGTGGGAGTGCTTGGAATGATTTCAGAGGAGAAACAGAAGGGGGAGGGAGCCACTATAAGCTATAAGCGATCCACTGAAAGTAGTACCCCAATATGAAAGTGCCCCAGCAACAACTTGGAGTCTGGTTAAAAGCACTCAAAAACAAAAGGTCTTAAGAGACAACTGGGGGAATCCCATGGCAACTGGCAGGGACATAAAAGTGCCTTCAGGGGCTGGTGGTAGTAGGTGCTCAACAGCGCCTGAGTAAATCTGGTGGTGGGGGGAGTCCCTGAAACCGTGCTTGCACCACCGCTTGGGCTAGGTGCACGCAAACTGCAACAGAGGTCACTCTTCCTGCAGCCCTCTGTGGGACATGTGGGACTGCCAGGTCCGAGAACACCCAGTGTGGGTGTGGGCTCCAGAAAGAGGTCCTGATAGCGACAAGCTCACACACAAATGGTTATCACTTGCATGGGAGTGAAGGGACAAGTGGGGGTCGTGCTACCTGTGAGAGGTGGCGGGTACAGGGGAGAGTGCAGAGGGGGAGTCTGTGTGTCCTGGACCATCCAGAAGGAGAGCTGACTGAGGCTTCTCTCTGAGATGGAGGTCTGGGTACAGACAGGCTACTTTGATCTGTTTCTCCAAAAGGCTGTAAAAAGCCACAAAAGAACAGAAACCTCCAGAGAATAAAAGCCTGAAAAACTGGTTTCCATAGAGCCCAGCCCCTTGAGAGGGGGCAGAGGGATTCAGCCCAAGGAACAATGACTGAAAAACAGGTGGCAGGCCCCTCCCTCAGAAGAAAAGCCAAAAGAACAAGAGGACCACCAAAGGGTCTCCATAAAACTGTAAAACCCCAACATCGGGGGAAAAAACAATATATTAAGCTCTTGGTACTACCTCAAGACCTGTATATTTTATAGATACAGCTTTTGATTTTATTTACTTTTACCTTTTTTTCATTTCTATTTTTTTGTTTTTGTTTTTTCTTAATTTTAAATTCATTCTCAAGGTTCTTGTTCTACTTTTTATCTACTTATTATTACAACTTGATATTTAATACAACATTCCATAATATCTTTTTAACTTGGACTTTTTTGCATACATATACCTGTGTTTGTTTGTTTCTTTTATTTTTAAATATATAGATTTAAGCTTCAAGGTAATCCTTCATTCCTCTTCAATACTACCCCTATATATAAACCAGTTTTAATTTCCCTATATCTAGAAAGATGAGTCCTCTAACAATAATAACAAGACACATCCAGGAGGAACTGAAAAACTTTCCTCTCCCATAATGAGGGCTTTTACTCACCTTCCCATGTTATTCTTCTATCACTGTTTCTGTGTATTTGTTTCTTGCCTTTGTACTATATAAATATTATTCTTGGTGGTTGTTTGGGCTGGGTTTTGCTTTTTGCTCACTTTCCTCTACTTTTTTTTTTTTTAATGGCTACAAGCACTTTATTTTTTTTTATTTAATTTTTATTTTTTAAAATTTATTCTGACAGAGAGAAACACAGCCAGAGAGGGAACACAAGCAGGGAGAGTGAGAGAGGGAGAAGCAGGCTTCCCGCAGAGCAGGGAGCCTGATGTGGGACTCCATCCCGGGTCTCTGGGATCATGACCTGAGCCGAAGGCAGTTGCTTAACCAACTGAGCCACCCAGGCACCCCCTTTCCTCTACTTTTGACTGTCTTTTCATTTATTCTTTTTTATTTCTGTGCCATATAAATCCTACCATTGGAGCCCTTTTGGCCAGGGTTTTTCTTGCTTTTTTTCTCTTTTTCCTTTCTTATTCCTTTTTGCTGGTGACTTCTGATTTCTCTGAAACCTTCCAACTGGCATTTTGCCTGGATCGTGATTGATATATTCAGCTATACATCAACTCAACCATCCCTCACCAATATGATTCGGATGAGGAACCCCCAAGAGAAGAAAAACCTCAGCGTTTGCAATTCCTGTCACAAAACTACTAGATATGGACATAAACAATATGACAGAAATGGAATTCCGGGTATCAATCATCCAAGCATGGCTTAGTTGGAAAAGACCATTGGTTGGCAAGACAGAATCACTATGGGTGGAAGTACAACCTGGCAGAGGTTAAAAATGCTATCAATGAGATCCAATCTAATTTAAATAGTCTAATAGCTAGGGTAAGTGAAACAGAAGATCACATTAGTGATCTAGAAGACAGACTAATTGAGAAGGAGGAGCAGAAGTCTTGGAACAAACAGCTAAAATCCATGAAAATAAAATTAGGAAAATAAATGACCCCATGAAATGCTCGAATATTGGAATTATTGGAATCCCTGAGGGAGCTGAGAGAGAGAGAGAGAGAGAGAGAGAGAGAGAGAAGACTAAAATATATAGCTGAACAAATCATGGATGAAAATTTCCCTAATCTGGGGAATGAAACAAGTGTTCATGTCCTAGAGGTAGAGAGGACATCCCCTAAGATCAATGAGGCTAGAAAAACCTCCAGGCACATAATTGTGAAATTCATGAATGATAAAGTCAAAGAATATGACTTAAGGGCAGCTACGGGGGAAAAGATCCCTTACGTACACAGGGAGGACCTTCAAAATAAAGTCAGATCTGTCCACAGAAAACTAGCAAGTCAGAAAGGGCTGGCAAGACATATTCAGGAAATCAAATGAAAAAAAAAATGCAAACAAGATAATGTACCTAGCAAGGTTGACTTTCAAAATGGAAGGTGAGATAAAGAGTTTCCAGGACTGGCAAGGTCTAGAAGATTATGTGACCACCAAGCCAGCACTACAAGAAATACTAAGAGGGGTTCTATAAAAGAGGAATGAACCCAAGAGTGACATAGAATAGAAGTTTACAGAGGCAATATATAGAAACAAGAATGTCACAGGCAATATGATGTCACTAGAAATGCATCTTTCAATAATCACTTGCAACGTGAATGGTCTAATTGCTCCAATAAAATGACACAGCGTTGCAGACTGGATAAAACAATAAAACTCATCCATATGCTCTTTACCAGAGACACATTTTGAATCTAAAGATACCTTCAGAGGGAAAGTAAGGGGATGGAGAACCATCTTTCATGCCAATGGACCTCAAAAGAAAGCTGGGGTAGCGATTCTCATATCAAACAAATTACATTTTAATCTAGAGACTGTAGTGAGAGATACAGAAGGACACTATATCATACTTTAAGGGCCCATACACCAAGAAGATCTAACAATTGTACATATTTTATGCCCCCAACATGGGAGCAGCCAATTACGTAAGCCAACTGTTAAGCAAAATAAAGAGTCATATTGATACAAATATATTAATTGTAGGAGATCTTAACATGCCACTCTCAGCAATGGGCAGATCATCTAAACAGAAAATCAACAAAGAAACAAGAGCTTTTAATGACACATTGGACCAGAAGGATCTCATATATATATATATATATATACAGAACATTCCACCCTAAAACAACAGAATACTCATTCTTTTCAAGTGTATTTTGATCTTTCCCAAGAGTAGAGCAAATACTAGGCCACAAATCAGGGCTCAGCCGTACCAAAAGATTGAGATTATTCCCTGCATATACTCTGATACAATACCTTGAAGCTCAAACTCAACCACAAAAGAAAGTTCAGAAAGAATTCAAACACTTGGGAAGATAAAGACTATACAGCTCAAGAATGTTTGGATCAAGCAGGAAATCAAAGAAGAACTTAAACATTTCATGGAAACCAAAGAGAATGAAGATACATTGATCCAAAACCTATGGGATATGGCAAAGGCGGTACTAAGGGGGAAATACATAGCCATCCAAGCCTCTCTCAAAAAAACCCGAAAAATCCCGAATACAACAACTTTCTTCACACCTTAACCAACTGGAAAATCAACAAAAAACTAAGCCAACCCCACACACAAGGGAAATAATTAAGATTAGGGTAAAGACCAATGAATTAGAAACCAGAGATACAGTAGAACACATCAACAAAACTAGAAGCTGGTTCTTTGAAAGAATTAATAAGATGGATAAACCATTGGCCAAACTAATCCAAAAGAAGAGGGAGAAGACCCAAATTAACAAAAATATGAATAAAAGGGGAGAGATCATAACTAATACCAAGGAAACAGAAAAAAATCATTAGAAATATTACAGTTATATGCCAGTAAGTTAAACAACCTAGAAGATATGGATTCATTCCTAGAAACCTATAAACTTCCAAGACATAAACAGGAAAACTGACAACCTGAATAGACCAATATCTAGTATTGAGATTGAAGCAGTGATCAAACACCTCCCAAAAAACAAGAGCCCAGGACCTGATGGATTCCCTGGGGAATTCTACCCAACATTCAAAGAAAAAATAATACTTATTCTCCTAAAGCTGTTTCAAAAAATGTAAATGGAAGGAAAACTTCCAGACTCTTTTATGAAGCCAGCATCACTTTAATCCCAAACCAGGCAAAGACCCCATCAAAAAGGAGAATTTCAGACCAACATCCCTGATGAACATGGATGCCAAGCTTCTTAACAAGATCCTAGCTGATAGTATCCAACAGCATATTAAAAAGATCATCCACCACCACGAGGTCGAATTTATCCCTGGGATGTAAGGGTGGTTCAACATTCTCAAATCAATCAGTGTGATAGAACAAATCAATAAGAGAAGAGAGAAGAACCACATGGTCCTCTCAGTTGATGCAGAAATAGCATTTGACAAAATACAGCATCCGTTCGTGATTAAAACTCTTCAAAGTATAGGGATAGCGGGAACATTCCTCAACCTCATGA
>PITA01031525.1:0-15104 GCA_004023965.1 Spilogale gracilis
CTTGGCCAGGTGAGCCTCTCCGCCCGTGAGCCCCTCCGCCTGGTGAGCACCTGGGTCCCGTGAGCCCCTCGGCCCTGTGAGCCCCTCCGCCTGGTGAGCCCCTGGGCCCGTGAGCCCCTTGCCCAGGTTTGAAGGCAAAGCGCCCTCCCGGATCCTCATGTCCCCGTCCAGCCTCCCGGCCCCTGTAGGAGGGGCTCCGCAGCCTGCCTGCCCTCCCCAGGGCTCTGGCTCCACCCCTGAGGCACACACAGGTGCCACAACACACGTGCCCACCTGCAAAGGGGCCACTGGGCCACTGTGACGCCTGACACCCGCCTGGGCTGAGACGCTCAGCCTCACAGCCACTCCCCGCTGCTGCCTCACTTCAGGAACCGTCCACCAGCCATGAGGGGACCCTGAGACCCTGCTCTCCACTGCTCTCTCTTCTTTTTCTCCTCTCTGACTTCTTATTTTTTTTAAGATTCCATTTATTTATTTGACAGAGAGAGAGAGAGAGAGCAGGAGCACGGGGAGCGGCAGAGGGAGAGGGAGAAGCAGATCCCACCCAGCAGGGACCGCGATGGATGGAGGACTGGATCCCAGGACCCTGAGATCATGACCTGAGCCAAAGGCAGAGACTTTAACCACTGAGCCACCCAGGCGCCCTCCTTTCTGACTCTTTAAGTGCCTCAGGGAATTATGCTCCTGTCGCCCCAGTGCAGGTGCCGGGCTGCTGGGCTGTCCGCAGACGCGGGGCCACGGGTGGGGGGCCTGGGTCGGGGCCTGAGCAGCTCTTGGCACCGGCCCCGGGTGTGGACGGTACGGCTGCAGGGCCCCATGCTCAGGGCCTGCCCTCCTGGGGTACGTGCTGACTTACAAGCTGCAGGACAAACTCCTTCCCATCCCGGGCTCCTCCCCGTGCCTCCTGGAACTTGGCCCCTGTGCCCCTCTCCCTCATGTTCCTGCAGGTAAGACCCGTGATGCGGCCAAGGCACTCCTCAGAGCGGCTCTCCCACGGTCCCTCGTCCTGTTCTCACCCTGCCTGCTGCCTAGACACAGCTTCCCACGGTGCCCGACACTTCGGATCCTTCGCTGAGTTTGCCTCTTACTCTTCCCCATGGAAACGGGGCGGCGGAGTGGGAGAGGAGGGGAGACAGCAACCATTGTTCCCGCAACAGCTGGGAGCTTCCAGGAGCGGAAGCACCCCCGTGGGAGAGTGGGAATGGGCTTCCAAGGAGGCGGTGGTGGCCCTGGAGGGGGCTGATGCTGGCCAAGGGCGCAGACCCCCGCCTGCCTGCATGGGAGAGCCCTCTTCCCTAGAGCCGAGGGTTCCAGCCCCACCTCCACCAGGCTGGGCCCCGGCCGTGGGCCATGTGTGGGAGGCCGTGGGCTTGGGCGGGGGGCTGGGCGCCATGGCGGGGGCCCACTGACGTTGCCGGACCCAGAGACAGACGCAGGTGGGCTGAGCGGGGGCCAGAGCACCCTGCAGTCCCCACAGCTGCTCGTGGTCTCCTCGCTGGACTCGTCCACCTGGTGAGACCCCAGACCTTCTTCCCCAGCAGGCCAGGCAGGAAGGCGGTGACTTGTGAGTGAGCCACCCAGGCCTCCCCTGAGAGCCCCCCCCGGAGGAGGCTGCTCAGCCCTGAGCAGCATGTATGCCCGCGGGCAGTGGGGACGTCCGTTGGGCTGGGCGCTGCCTTAGCTCAGGGCCCCGCGAGGCTTTATTTGTCACCCCTGAAGTGGCTTCGCACTGACGCAGGGCACTTTCCGGAACATTCTCCCTCGAGCCACCATCCCAGGCCCGCTCAGTGATGGCTCAGGGCCCTGCTCTTGGGGAGGTATTGGGCGTGAGTCCGCCTCAGGGTGGACGGCTGCGGCAGCCCCTTTCCCCCGAAAGGACACGCTTTTCTAGAAGAGCTGGCGGGCAGGCCTTGTCCGGGAAGCCAGCCCAAACCTGCCTTTCCCCGAACGGAACATAAGTGTCATTTCAAAGGCGTATTTTAAGGATGATAGATTTGAGAGAAGCAACCATGTTCACATGGCAGAAGCCTTCTCCGTGGTGCCTTCAAGCCGATTGGTCAGTTAAGGTCCCAGGAAGACACGGTGGCGAAGGTGCCCCCCGCCCAGTACTGATTTCAGCCAGAAATGTCCCTTTGGTGGGGCCGGGCATCTCTTCCTCACCTCCTTGTCTGTCTAGGATTGCCGGGGCTCAGGGGCCCAGGGCGTCGGGGAGCCCCTGGCCATCCCTGTGAGCAGTGGCCCATCTCCTGCAGGGGACTGGCCAGCCTGGCAGGAAGGCGAGGAGCACCGTGCTCAGGCCTCTTAGCCGTGAGGTGGGAGGCCGGGGCTGTGCAGGGGGCTCCGGGTCCTTCCGGAAGGACGAAAGGGCAGCGGAGGACCCTGACACTGGGGGCTTGGCATCAGAAGGCAGGACTTTCAGGGGAAAGAGGGAAGTCCAGCATCTCTGCTCCCTGACTGTGGGCTCAGAATCCTCCCGGGAAACTTGAGGAAGCCATCCACAGTCCCAGCGATGAGTGTCAGGATCTTGGTAAGGTTACCCAGAATAAAACAAGCATTTTTGTACATTCCAGCTGGGGAACCTCGGCTGTAGCTGTGGGAACAACCGGGGACGGTTGGGGGGACATTAGCTTAGTGTGGGGTCAGCACTGTTGGTGTGGCATCCTTTGGATTTATGGACACAGTTGTCCAGACTGGGGAGAGGGAAGAGCCAGCGACGGCCAGGCCACCCCCATCCCTTTAATGCGTGTTTGTCCGTGACCTGGGGCGTCCTGACCGCGGGGGCCTGGGGGAGGCTGGGCCCCGACCCGTGGACACTGGCTTCTCTCAAAGTTCAGCCTCCGTGCTGTTGACACCGGCTTGAATTCTGCCCCCAGTTTAAACTTCTTTACAAACTGGTGAACACTCCCCTTCACGATGCGGTGCAAAGTGAGGTGGCCGAGATGGTGGGGGTCACCTGGCCACGCTGCCCTCTGTCTCCCTGGGGCCCACACTGCCCGGAGGCCCGGCACTTTCCGTCGGGGCCGGCTGGCGCTGGCTCCCTGGGGCTGGGGCCCCGCTTCCCCGGGCCCTTCCGAAGGCGCCAGAGGCTGCACCCCGTCCCTTGCTCTGCCCCTGGGAGCTCCGCGGCGTCGCCTCACTGCGCCTGGCCATGCGACATAGGATTCAGCATCCCCTGACTAGTTCTCTCAGCCACCCGCCCCCAGGACCCCGACTTCATACCTCGCGGGCTCCTGGGACTCTTGGAATTGTGAGTTCCAGCCCCACACTGAGTGTAGACATTAGTTAAAAATAAAATCTTCTGGGGGGCACCTGGGGGGCTCAGTCAGTGAAGCGTCTGCCTTGGGCTCAGGTCAGGATCCCAGTGTCGGGCTCCCTGCTCAGAGGCGAGTCTGCTTCTCCCTCTTCCCTGTGTCTGTCTCTCTCTCCTTCTCTCAAATAAAGAAATAAAATATTAAAAAAAAATAAAAATGTGTTGCATTAAAGAAAATTTAGCTATTGTCAAGCATCCCTTAAACATCATACCCTGCCGCCTCTCCTCTTAGAGGCACACCAGTTCACGAGTGGCCGGGTGCCCTGAACCAGCTCAGCTAACTGCCAGGCTCTGAGGGTTCTGGAAGATTCTTTCCCCGAGAGTGTCAGGGGTTCCTGCCTCAGCCGGCATCCCCTGGGAAGTCTCCCGTGCGCATGGGGACTGGCCCGGGCCATCTCCATTCACATGGTCTTCTCCCAGGGCTCTGAACACCTCCTGTTCCTGCCGAGGGCAGGACCTCAGCCCGGGCACGTTGAACCCTCCCTGCCCAGCACGGTGCCTGCTCTCGGTCGACAGAATTTATGAACTTGACCCCTGTGAGCCCAGAGGTCATAGAGACAGTAGATCCCTTTCTCATATGTGACTTTGAAGGTCATGCGTGGTGAATAGGAAGAGCGGGGCTTAAAGCACGTCAGGGACTGGAGCTCTGATGGGAGGCGGCCCTGGGCTGTCTCCTTGCTTTGCTCACAAACCTGCTGGCGACGGCCGTCCATGTGCCCCCAGTCCCCTGGCTGGAGGGCAGAAGGCCGGCCACAGCACCCCTGGTTGACCTTTCCCACAAAGAGGACAGTCTGTGGGAGCGTCAGCGGCCATGTCGGAGCCGTGTGGCTATGACCCGGCCCCTTCCACCTTGACAGGGCCAGTGGGGAGGCCGGCAGCCGAGTGTGGCCTTCGGCCTCTCCCTGCAGTGGGCCTGGGCTCTCGGCACATGGCAGTGACCCGGGGGTGGCATGCAGAAAAATCACAGATATAAAAAGGAAAGGAGCTAATTTGAATTTAAAAAGTAAAACAAAACAAAACTTATGAATCACTTTATATGGTGCAAAATAAGGTATTATGCATTTCATACTAATTTTTCAGTTTCCTCCAGAATTCTGAAGCCATGATTTGATACACGACAAGTAGGTCCACCATGCTGCACTCCTCAAAGCCCCAGACAGAGTCTGTGGGTGTTACCCTGTGTCCCACCCATCCCTGTCTACTGCACAGGTGCTGAGATGGGGGAAGAGCCAGAGACAGAGGGAGGGAGACAGAGAGATGTGCCCCTTCCCCACCCCATCCACATCACTCAACATCACCAAGATGGCCCTTCAGAAAGTAGAGTAAGTCTTCAGCCCTGGAAAATTAACCAAGTTTCAAATTTCAAAGCTGTACTTTCCATCTCTCTTTCCTCCCTGCCTATGCATGGACCGTGGTGGAGGCTTCATCCCATCTCACCACCGACTACCGCGGAGATGACTTCGAAGGCTGGGCCCTTGTGTTCCTACCAGGGGAGGCATGAGGCAAAGCAGGACTCCCCCTGAGCAGACCCCCAACTCCAGGTCCTGCCAACGAGTAGGCATGTGTGGAGCCCTCCCCGAACGTGAACCAGGGTCACGGCTTGAGAATGACAGGCCTCCAACTGGGGGACAGACAGAGCGGTGGTCAGGCTCCCTTGGGGGGGGGCTCTCACACTTGACCCTCCCATCGGGACCAGGTACTGCTGTCCTCAACGCAGGCTGGGGAGCCTGGCACCGCCACGGCCAGGCCAGGGGGCCACCCGTCAGCACCCCGCGGGGCTCGGCACACGCGCTGCTCGACAGGACCGCTCGAGACAAGCAGTGTACATTTTCACTTTGTGTGTTTAATACCTTTATTAGATTTACTATAAGACGGATGTCTGTGTCTTACGTGACTGATTCATTGTCAACATATAATCGGAAGATGAATGAGAATGCCTGCTAACTACGTGCACGGCGATTAACCTGCCTTTTCCTTGCACGTCTTTTTGAATTCATTTTTTTAATTTTCTGGAATATGTTTATTCTGAATGTATAGAAATGAATATTTGAAGACTTACCTCTTACTGTGCTATTGCGGTAGACTTGTCAAAACAGAGCCCACCTGCTCCGCGAGGGCCCACGCCGCTCATCCCGCAAATGTGACGGGGTTGGACGAAAAGTACAGCGCCCTGGAGCCCATCACCTGTGAGGTGCGGAGGAGCCAAGTCCTTGACAGCCTGTGATATACGGGTCTCCAGGCGCCACAAATACTTGCGTTGATTTAAAAGAGATTCCAGGCAAGTCACCTCAGGATAGGGGAATATATTTGGAGGATATGAGCATCAATATCACAAGCATTAAACGGAGTAATTAGCTGCAGGGAAAGTAAGTTAGGATGGTCAGTGATAAAGGTTTCGTTTGACAAACATGCGTGAATTCCTTCGTGGGTTATCATGTTTTCTTGCGGTAAGGTGAGGCCGGGCCTCTCCCGGAGCCCCGAGGGTGCAGCAGGGGATCGGGATTCCAGGAAGGGAAGGCTCCGAGAAAGGGGCAGCCGGGGCAGGAGCGGAATCCAGGAGGCCGGGATGCAGAGCCTCAGAGCGGGCTCCGGGAAGACGGCCAGCCTGGAGGGGAAGGACCTGTGCTGGCCTCCGGGAGCGGGGAGGGGTCTGCGGGCCTGCAGAGTGGTCAGCTTGCGTTCCGCTACCTGCAAAATAACTAAAATCAGCACGCTGAGATGTGAGCCCAGTTTGTATGGTTTCTGTAAGACGCATTACGAATAAAGTCAAACCAGGGTCCCTTAACTAAACACAATATTCAGCTCTCAGGTTTCTGACAAATGTTTCCTTACATCGGCTGCTAAGTGTGGTTTTGTCTCCCAAGGGTTCAGAAACAGAATGCCTGGTTTTGATGCATTCCCCTCATGAAAATACTTGGGTATTTGTCCAAAAATTTTTTAAAAGATACAACTATGCAAAGCAGACCTTATTGGATCTCAATTACGACAGAGCTGTGAGGAGTTACCAGTGATGGGAAATGAGCACAGGGACCCTGTGAGGTGCGGGAGGGCAGGCGGGAGCAGAGGGCCCGAGGTGCCGAGTCCGTGAGCAGGTCCCTCGTGTCCCTCTCCCCAGAGCAGTCTATCCTTCTAGGGGCTTCGCCACTGAAAAAGAAGCAGAGCCCAGCAGGACTGACCTCCTGCGTGGGGAGGGCTGAGGAGGGACCCCCCAGACACGCCGCGCCCGATGTGAGGCCACTCTCTCCCCTTGCTCTGGGTGGAGGCCTGGGCACTCACCTCCTCCAGGCAGGAATCGCACCTCATTGGAGGGAGGCGGCGGTGAGCAAGCGGGCCTGGAGGCGCAGGCTGTGTGGGGCTCTGAGTTCCAGGGCCGCGGTCCTGCCCACAGCCGCTGACCACGCGGCTCACATGGACCTTATTTCCCATTCTGTTCATTCCATTGCAGTTTACCCACCGCAAACATTGCCCTGTGACTGGCAGTCTCCCCCCTGCTCCTAAATGGACAGGAAGTAGTCTCGCTCAAGGCTGAAGGTCAGGAATGGAGGGCACGTGTGTATGGGAGACAGAGAAGCCCCAGGACCAGCCGTTTGCTGTCGGGGCAGTGTCAGGCCCGCAGGCGCCCGGCCGCCAAGTACATGTCTTACCCCAGAGTGCGGGGCTGGCTGCTCCCCAGGAGTGGGTGCCAGCAGGAGGGCGGTCTGTGGAACCAAGGGGAGGCGGACCTCGTGTGTGGGAGGACAGAAGGCCCAGCAGGGAGCTGGCAGTGGGGACGGCACCCCCGCGGTCCCTGGGTGCTGCCGGGCACAGGCAGCCAGGAGCCGTCCCGAGGCACAGCGGGCGCTCCGGGCATGGCTGCGGGCACTCCCAAGAGCGATGGCGGGGCTCTCAGCTCGGCGCCCAGGGCTGCCCCGGGCTCCTCCTCGTTCGGCCCGGAGAGGCGAACGATGGAAGCGGGTCTTCCTGACGGTCCACTGCCTTCCTCCATAGAGGGTTTCTCCACAAGAGTCTGTCCCGAGAGATCCGGCTGCTGGGCTCCTGGGCAGGGGCCTTGGGGCAGTGCTCCTGTCTCTGGGAAGTTCTGCCGAACACTTTGTAGACTTCCCAGGTGGGAGTCCCCCGTCCCTCCTGCCCAGGGCTCAGCCTGGGGGCCTGCATGCCAGCTGTCAGCCTGGTGGGCTTCTGACGTGCTCTGAGTTTTGCCCACTTGTGGCGACTGCTTCAGTACTGTTTCTTCAACCTGACGCTCCTCATACCGGGGCTTTGCCGATTTTATGCAATCGACAGCTCTCAGAATTGGAACGACTTCTCGTAAGGATTGAACAGAAGAAAATCAGCTGAAAATGCAGAGTGATGCATTATGAGCTGGGTACCCCAAGGTCGATTTAATGCAAGAGCAACGTTGTCATTAAACTACCAATCCCTTGGAAGGAATCTGAGAGTTCCCAGTTGAGCCTAAAGAGAAACCTGTGTTGAGGGGCATGATTATGGCGATTTTCTGTTGTTCATGGGCTGTTGGACACACCTGAAGTCAACAGTCCCCGTGAAAGCTGTTATGACTAGTGCGACTTCCCAAGGACATCCAGCTTGAGTGAAATGATCGGGCATGTCCGGCGTATGGAAGCCCTTAGGTGAGGGACTGAGCACTCGCAGGGCTCCTGCACACCCTTCTCTGCCTCCACGCACGCACGCAGGGAGGCCGGTGGAGGACTTCCTGGAGGCAACTTGTGCTCAGGAGGCTTAGACATCTGACTTCATAGCTCAGGCGTAAGGTCGGAACCCTGGGCTCCAAGGGGAGAAAAGCTTCCTGTACAAAGATGCTTGCCAAGTGCTCTGCATCGCGGCCGGGGCTTCAGGGAGCCTTGGTAGAGCCCTGTGTGCAGACACAAGCAGTGAGGCTTCGTGATGTTGGAAAATATTTCTATGGTATAAACTCAAATAAAAAAAAAGGCTTACAAGTGAACCATGGAACCAGGCCATGCTAACCTGCACGTGAGAGGAGAAGGCTTGTTTTCCCTTCACTCTGCTTTCTCCCCGGGGCCCAGTGGCGGCCCTGGAGATAGGTCCACGTGTGCTGTGGGCGTGCAGACGGACGCAGGGCCATGGGCGGAGGTGCGTAGGGCACACAGACAGACACGCATGCAATCTTAAGCAGCAAGTAAGACGGGGACGGGGACGGGGTCGCGGAGGAGCGTGGGGGAGACGAGTCCCAGCAGCCATGGAGCTGGGCCGAGGAGACCTGGCCCCAGGACTCTGTGTGGTGCTCCTGAGGCATCCCGCTCCACTCCTCGTGAGTTCGCAGGTGAGTCCCATGACGTGCACGCCACTGATGGATGTGCTCACAGCCGAGACTGAAGGCCAACCACGATGCCTCGCTGGGGAGGGGTCTCCAGGAAGGAGGCTGGGCTCGGCTTTGGAGGAAGGCTCCCTCCGGACAGGGGTCACCCTCCCACAGGTCAGCTTTCAACAGTGACCTCTCCGGGGGAGACACCGGGCTGTGCCCACACGGCGCAGCCTTGGACCCCCTCACTTCTCTGCAGGGGAGAGTCTCCCCCAGGGTTTGGGGTGGGGCCGTTTCTTTCGTACAGATGTAACACACTGGAATTTTCAAGAGATTAAACAAATAAAAACATAAGCAATGGTTGCGATTTCCTATATATCTCTGCGCCTGTGTTTAATTTGCAGTTAGACTTCCTTGACAATTGTCTAGAGAGACACATCATCTTTCCTTTTCTGCTTTCTCATTTTCTTCTTGATTTGGTATGAAAATCCTCCAGCTGAGTCCTGGATATGGTACTGAACTCAGTTCTGCAGCCAGTTCTAACCTCTGCCCTCCTCCCCACGACTGCCATCCGTGCATATGTGCATGTTCACACCCACACAACGCACACACATGCACACACTCGTGCATGCACAGCTGGCTTCCACAGCCCTTGGAGGGGACCGAACGCAGGGCTCTCGGACATAGAAGAGCGCGTTCAGGGGGACGAATAAGGAGCTTGTCAACAAAAGGCTGCTTCTCTCTGTGACTTTCCTCTCTGTCCCCCAGCCTCCCGCTGTGGGTGGTGCGTGAGATCTTGCTTGGCTCAGCCCTCATGGTAAAGACTCCCATCTTTGGAAGATGACTGGGTCCACGGTGGGAGCAGCAGAAGAATGCAGCCATGAAGGTGTTGGCGTGTCTCTGTTCCAAGCACAAGGTGGGAGGGACTCCCCTTCTCTGCTTTCTCCCTGGAGACCAATTCAGGGAAACAAGAGCCTGAACCCAGCCCCAGAAGTGACTTCTGAGCAGGACACATTCCCCCCCCCCCCCACTTGATGTTGTTCTCCAGCCCCAGAGCACTGGGCCTTTCAGGCAGAAGCCCAGACCAGGGTGTCCTCCCCCCAGGAGCCGGGCAGGGCTGCTCAGTGGGTTGGGGGCTTCACCCAGGGGGCCAGCATCCTATGGCACGGTGCACCTGCATCTCCTTCAGTGGTCGGCTCTCCTCTCACCACAAGAGGTTTTCTCCATGGACAGGTTTTGCTTGGCCTTCTTCTTCCCTTCTGCCTGCCTCCCCGTGAGCACACACGTCCCCCATGCAGAGACCATTGGGGTGCTCCTCTGAAGGGCATTCAACCCCACGCTCCCGTCAATCAGGAGATGACGTGGACAGTCCCCCTGATGCAGAACCAGAGGCTAAGGGACAGGGTGCAGTTCTCGGGATTCCCTGTTGTCATGCACACCGGGGCTGGAAACAGACTGAAATCACGTGCCCATGACCAACGTCGTCATCTAAGGTGGTTTCCGGACTGACCAACAGGCTGGGAGCCACTCTGAGGCGGGCGCTGCAAAACCAAGAAGGAAACCAGTTCCCTCTGCTTCCTTACGACACTTGAGATCAGTGAACAAAACTTGCTTTCCACTCCTAAATGACATTTTGACAAAGTAAGGCAGGGTAGCAGTCTCGGGAGGCCACAGCATGTGTGTTTTTCTGTCTTCGTTCTGATGAGCCGGGGGGCACGGCACGCCAACCTTTGCAGACTTGCTCTCCTCAGTGCTGGCAAGACACATATTTTCATTTCTTCCCCCTGTTCTTTTGAACTTACGCTATAAAACAATCTTTTCTGCTGTTTTTCTGTATTTTAATTAATGTCACTTCATTTGTACTTGTGCCCTTGGACTGGTTTAGCGATAAACTATAATTTTACAAATTGGGGCAAAAGTTCTCTTCCACAGTATTTTATTTCAACAGACATTTCCAATTTTTTTAGGAATCCAAAGTCTTCCAACTATGTCAGCCCTCAGCATCGCTTCTCCCAATGGCCGGCATGTCCTTGACGGTCTTGTGAAATTCATAGACTTTCAAAGGAGTCGCACGTCCGGGGCAGCTCTCGCCAGATGGAAACTGTGTCCCTGCCCACTCGAGGCTATCATAATTACCTCTTCCTGCTCTGACAGGGAGCCCACGCCTGCAAGGGACTGGCTGCTGCCCCCGGGGCTGTCTACATCCTGGGACAGCACCTCCTCACTTCACACTCTGCCCCCAGCGGGCTCCTCCCAGATAACCCGAGTGTGAGGTCGTGAGCGCTGATAACCAGAGGAAGCCTGAGCCTTCCTAAAATAGGACAGACTCCTGAGCCCTCAACCACGGCTTCACTCCAGGCAAAATCCAGCGCCAAAGTGGGTAATCTCTCTTGCCACCGAAACTGTCAAAAGCAATCGTGAAAGCTGACCCCACTTGCTCCAGAAATACCGCTCAGCTCAAGGCGTCTACAGACCGTCCTTCACTCGGAGTAGGAAAACCAAGGGACTTTGAGATTAGATTTCCACAAAACCAGCCTCGAAATGCTGCTCTGTGTTGTTTGATCTGGGGAGTTGGCGGCCACGTCCATCCTGCCCGCGGGAAGGGCAGCTTGCAGGGTCTGACCCCACCTGGGCATTCTCACACACTCTGGTTCCGAAACTGCATCAGGACCTCGTCGATCTGCAAGGCCATAGACAACTCATCGGAGACCAAAGGCACAGAGCAAATCTTGACTATTCCTGTGTTTTGGAAGGTCCTCCCTCCTTCAAAAATGTCTGCAAATTTTGGTGGCCTGAAGCTCACTGCTCTACATCTTATCTGGAAAGCAAAGAGGACAGGTTTTCAGGTTGGCAATCAGCCCTATAAACCCAATAATTCAACTTCACCCCCAAGTGTCACCTCTTCAGTGAAGATGCCACTATACCCCCTCGCTTCTGGTGAGAGAAGACAAATGACAGAAGGCATATTTGTGAGAATTAAATGCAAAATTCTTCTTCTTATCAAATGCCTTTTCTAGAAGCCACTAAGGAAGCCCCTTCACTTAGCTTCCTTCGTGCCAAACAGAACCCAGACAAGCACGAGTTTCTTACCCTGCTGAAGAGCCTCCTTTATACCCTGGGTGTAAATAAGGACAATGACAGCTCCCACACTAGGTGCCACTTCGGTCCCATCACAATACACGTCACCACATTTTTATCCTCACAAGTTCTATGAATGGAATGTTGGTTTTTTTAAAATTTATTTTTAATTTATTTTTATTTTTTACTTAGGAACACAGAACGGACTCCTGCCTTTCACCCGTCCAGCATACCTCAGGTTTCCCCTCCTCCAGTAACTTTGAGATCAGACTCTTACCTCCATTTTTAACAAGGTGAATGGGAAAGCCTGACCTCCAGATTGTGATTGTTTTATAGCCGCTGGTATATAATTGCAATATATATTTTTAAAGGTGTACTTGATCCTCTTCGACAGCCTCGGGGAGGGAGGGAGGCACGGGAGTGATAAGTGACCTAAAGTCCTACCCATACCCCTGGCAGCAGGGTCGTGTAACACACATTTCCTAAAGTGCTTCTTTCCTGCTAAGAATGACTTTTTATAATTAAGCTGTGTGCCTAGAAGGCCGTTGAAATGAGCAATCAATGGTGAATTTTAGGAGGTAAGGATAAGAAAATATAATTTGTGCACATGTAGCCCTCTGAGCGGGCAGACCAGACGTGAGTTGGGCAGTTGTGGGAGTCACTGGGGACTGTGTCTTTTTCTTGGACATATTTGTTTAGACCCTTTTACTAAGTGAAAAGCTTATTACATCCAATCGACTGTGTTTTCCAGTAAAAAAGACCAATTCTATTGATTTTCTATAAAGGCTAGTGGGGGAACGGCATGGAGAGGTCCAGGGATAGCACTGGATTAATTAAGTCATTAAAATTTGGGTTAGATCCAAGGATGAGGGCTAAAAATATGTCTAACTTGGCATGTGAGAGATCTTTCCAGACAAGACTGGAGGCCCAGAAATTATACATAAAAAGATGGGCATAATTAGCTAAGAGAAAATAATGAAAAAACTTCTGTATAGCAAAAGTCCTCCTAAACGAATTCAGGAGTAGTTTCGACCAGGATAAGCGAGACCACAGGCTGCAGTGGCGAACACCATGTGCGTCTCCAGGGCTTTGGGGGCACCTGGGGGCGCAGCTCAGATCATGATCCCATGTTTGTGTGCTCTCTCTCTCTGTCAAATAGATAAATAAAGTCTTTTTAAAAAAATCTCGGTGGTTTTAAGCAACAAAGGGTTATTTCTCACTTTCAGTACAAGTTCATTGAGATTCCCAGAGGTATTCCCTTCCAAGGACAGCATTGGCCATCACGCAAGGGAAGCAAACATGGAAAACCATTCGTTGGTCCCTGAAGGCCTCTTAGAGACGATGTCAAAGTGACACAGAAGACATTGGCCAAACCAACCATATGCCTGTGCCTGGCTTAGACAGGACAGGAATGTACATTCTACCATGAGCTCAACAGGAGAAAAAAATACATTGGCGAATAGCAATACAGAGCACATATGCTGCCCACTGATCACCAAGTTCTCCATTTATTTTTCCTCCTACACAATATCTTCTCATCCTTAACTCCAGTCATGACATCCTGCTAAACATCGAGGATCTCTGTGGATAAGCAGCCACAAAGAGAAAGTGATGGTGACTCACCACACCCCTCATCAGTCCCCACTAGGGTGATATGGGGAGAGGACAGCGACAAGAAGCACCTCCATGATGAAAGGGGAAGAATGGCGGATACATAATCAATAATGGACATAAGGAATTGTGAAAATAGATTATCTTGAGAGCTTTCCATCCTGAAAGTGTGGGATTTCCATAGTAGTAGTTTCTTGCACATCCCCCCCGCCCCGTGCTCCATTCTTTGGAAGATGTTTTCTTCTCTGCTCCATCCTTGACCATATTAGGGACGTGGCTTTCTTGGAAGCTGAGTGTCTTCTCATCCCACTTGCTGCCCATAGACAGAAGTCTAAGAGTCGTTATACATCCCAAGCCAGATGGGCGGTTCTTCTGACAACCGAGGTGTGTGACAGACTTGCTGGAATGTTCCATCAAGCTAGTCCAGACTCCAGTCGGTTCTGGGTGCCAAGAGTCACACTCAGCGTTCCTGTCTAGACACAGTGCTCTTTGTCTCCTCAGCGCCTCCTCCCTCAGGAGATGTGGCTGCCTAATACCTGCTGGGCTTGGCGAAAGAGCTACATCTTTAATCTCTGCTCTTGCTACTTTCTTCCAATTGTTTTTACTGGCTGCCACACCCTCAACCAATCTATGATTCTGAAGTCCTTTAATTCGTTCACGACTTCCCAGAATGTGCATAATGACCATATTCTTGATCTCATGCTCGGCTCAAAGCTAAGCTCTGCTTGAACTTGCTGTCTCTAGGACTGTCTCCATTTTATCTCTATGGTATGTTTTAATCTCCTTAATACGCTGTTGAATTTAGTTCTCTAGTATTTTATTGGGGATTTTTGCATCAGTGTGCATCAGAGGTACTGCTCTGTAGTTTTCTCTCCTTGATGGGTCTCTGTCTCGCTTTGCTGTGAGTGTAACACTGGCCTCACAGAAGTGTTCCCTTTCCTTCAAGTTTTTTGGAAAATTTATAGAGAATTGGTTTTAGTTCTTTAAATGGTGAATTCACCAGTGAAACCAGCTGGTCCTGGGCTTTTCTTTATTGAGATATTTTGCATTAATTTGTCAGTTATAAGTCTGTCAGATTTTCTATCTCTTCATGATTCAGTTTTTGTATTTTGTATTTAGGTATTTCTAGAAATTGACTCATATCATCTATGCTATCTAATTTTTTGGGGTTCAATTATTCATAATACTCCCTTACAATCATTTTTATTTCTATAAAATCAGTTGGAATGTCCCCACTTTAATTTCTGTTTTTAGTTATTTGAATCTTCTTTTTTTTTTTCTTAGTCAATCTAGCAAATGTTGGCCAACATTATTGACCTTTCAAACAATTCTTCAAACTAATTCTTAATTTTGATGACTTTATCTATTGTCTTCCTCTTCTCTGTTTGTTAATCTGTGCTCCAATTTTTATTAGCTCAATTTCCTTTTAATCCTGCCTGCAAATGAGCCCATTCTTAAAGATCACCTCTTTATTTTAATAATTTCCAAATACATATAATAGCACCAGTACACATGAAAATACTTCCATTTTTGTCTTGGTTTTTTTTTGAGCTTATATACAATCATTATTTTATACATTTTCATAGGCAACAATTTTCCAAACATTTTACCACCAAAAGACGATCCTATTTTTCTAGACATTGATAATTACATATTAATTACATGCTAATCTGTCTCAAAGTCAATGAGATGTCTATTTTTATATCTGTAACCTTTCTTTCTTTCTCTCTCTTCTTTCCTTCCTTTGCTCCTCTTTCTTCCTTCCTTCCTCCCTCCCTCCCTTCCTTCCTTCTTTCCTTCCCTCCTTCCTTCCTTCACTCCTTCCCC
>PITA01031526.1:0-15111 GCA_004023965.1 Spilogale gracilis
GATTCAGCTAATACTATTTGTATGTTTTCTTCTTGTATCAAGGAAAACATGACTCTACATCTTTACGTTGTCTTAATTACTGTTATTATCCCCAGTAATAATACAACTCCAGGATTTGTTGGCCTTTATATAATCATAGGTAGGCTAAGCCAAAAAAATAATTTTTTTTTCAAAAGATGCCAAGATTTCCTCCAGAGCTCCTAGAAGGGAAATCAAGACTGTAACATAGCCCGAGTAGTAACACCAACTAGCAAATACTTAATTTGTTGCGATATGTTCCATGTCTTTGTCTCTTGAACAATTAGCTGGATGAATAAATAGCTGTCTGCCCTCAGAAACAGAACATAATATGCAATTAAAATTAAGGACTTTCTATTTGAGGGGACCCGCTACGTGAAATTATAGGAGGAGGCAATTGGGGAATATTATTGTTTCACATCTTTAGGAATCAGGATAATTGGAAGAGAGCAAAGAGGGAGGGCTAGCTGGAGGGACTGCAGAGGGGAAAAGGGAGAAAGGTCCCACCTTGCTGAGCATGGGCCATCGCTGGGGGTGGTTGCATTACATACAGAAAATGGGGTGTGTCTTGCAGCTGTTATCAGTGATGGGGTGAATCGTGGGGGTTGTGAGTGTGGAGGAGAAAGTTAGATTCTTGACAGAATGGCCTGGGATTACATTCTGGCCCCTCCATTTAGTGGCTGCATTATTCTCCCCTTCCAAGCTTAGATTTCCTTGTCATCTGAAAAACAAATGACCACCAAGATCAGTCATGGAAATAAAAATGAAAGAGTACTCATTATATGCTTTCTAAAGTACTTGCAAATAGTAAGACTTTAATAGGCATTCATTTTTATTATTCTGTCTCTATATATGCACAGAGATGCCCACATATGTTAGAGAAGGTGAAAAGCAAACAGCGAACCCGGTTACAGGTAGTACCTGGGTGATGAGGTTGCTTCCAGCTACAGGTGAAAGGTAACCCAGCTGAAGGGGGCTTATAGAGTAGGGGCATTTATTATTCCACAGAGCAGGAAGTCCTGGCTTCCTGGTTAATTCAACTGTTAGTGACTTGATGGTTCCACTTAGCAGGTGGAAATGGGGAATTACCAATCAATGGGCATGAAGTTTCAATTAAGCAAGATGAATAAGTTCTAGAGATCCGCTAACAACATTGTACCTATAAACAGCAATACTGTATTGTTGCACACTTAAAACTTCATTAAGAGCATAGATTCCAGGTTAAATGTTCTTACCACAATAAAACAAAAGTAAAATTAAAAGTGAAGGAACTTATCTATGGGGCCCAAAGACTCCCCCCAAATACAAAACAATAACAACAATAAAACAAACACAATAAAAACAGCAGCAATAAAACCCCACAGGTTTTGGGACTAACCTCTCTGGCATCTACAGAGTCACATCTATAAAAGTAATGAATAGTTTTGCGAGATCACATGACCCCAAACTAGATAGACCTTCTTCCTCTCTCAGTTCTCAGCATCAGGCTTCAGTGTCTGAGATTCTTCCGTTCCTTTCTCCTTGCCAGCTGCCCCCTCAAATAAATGAGACCATGTGATAGCAATGTATGGAGTATATGCAAGCCCAGAGGTTAAGGTGCAGTTGTGAGTTACCAGCGCCATTATTTGGAACAGGAGAATTATATTCATAAAAAGTAAAATGCCACTGATTGCAAGATAGAATTCAATTTAACTACAGCTTTTGGGGAAGAAAAATCAGAGATGTAAATGTATACATCAATTTTGGACATTCTGATCTCAGAACAATAATTTGAAGAGAAAGAAATGTCTCTCCTAGAATTGAGGAATTAGGATAATCACTGTGGGGATGGGAATTTGGGCAAATGGAGTTATGTAGAGAGATAATAAATTTGGCCTGCTAGGCAGGATCAGTGAAATAAAACATGCTCATTGACATGAATGTTCCATGAGGTTCTAACACACGATGGGCCCTGGGGTCCATGCTGAGTTGCATCCCTGCTCTCAAGGAGCTCACAGTCCATAAACGATACAGATTCCTAACCTGGAAAACCTATTCCAACCCAGTGAGTGCGAGGATGAGGTGTGCAGAGAGTGCTAGGTGAGCTCAGGTGAGCACTGACCTGGCCTGGGATGGGAGGAGTCGGGAGAAGTCCTAAAGGGGGGCGCCTGGGTGGCTCAGTTGGTTGAGCAACTGCCTTCGGCTCAGGTCATGATCCCGGAGACCCAGGATCGAGTCCCACATCGGGCTCCCTGCTCAGCGGGAAGCCTGCTTCTCCCTCTCTCACTCCCCCTGCTCGTGTTCCCTCTCTGGCTGTGTTTCTTTCTGTCAAATAAATAAAATCTTTTAAAAAAAGAAAAGAAAAGAAAAGTCCTAAAGGAAGTGGTCCCTGTGGTGTGTCTCCAGGGTTAAGCAATGGGCCAGGAGGAGAAACTAGACCAGTATTGCAGAGAGAAGGGTTAACCTGGGCAAGGGCACCCAGGCTGGAGATGTGGCTGTTCATTCTTCTCAGGAAGGACCAGGGAGAGGGAGGCAGTGCCCCAGTCCATGAGAAGGCACAGGGTGCTGGACTGGGCAGGGGGGGAGGTTGGGCCTCCCTTACCCAGAAAGGAGTGAAAACTGGCAGACATTAACCACACAGAGAACAGCCTGGCAGGGAAATGAATCACTCTGACGGCCAATGTGCAAAGAATGGGTACAAAACAGCTTTTCTCAAAGTGTGGACCTTGAGGGCTGCGGGGCCCTTCCAGGCTGTCTGAGAGCTCAAAACTATTTTCTCCATAATACTCAGCACTTATTCGCCTTTTCCAGTCTCGTTGTCTCGTTGTCTTGTTTCTCAGTGGCTTCATCAAGACAGACTGAATGCAAAAACGGGAATGAGAGTCCGCTGTCTTCCGTGCGAACATTAAAGAGAGGGAGCGAAAGGCAAAACAGGGCTGTTCTCTCATAAAAGATATTTATGCTAAAATGTAATAAGTTTATGATTTTTAAATGCATTAAACATAAGTTAAAGCATCTCAGTTTTAATTTAGAGTAGGGTAAATATTGGTAGATAGGATCCAGTAAACAAAAAGCACCTCTTTACCATTTACAAAAGTCAAACTCTGAGAAGCACTAAGCCTTGGCTTTCTGGGGGAGCCTGTGTCAGAGGACGCCAGCAGGGGGTAGCGTTGGGCTCAGGCCTTTGGGGTCCCAGGGTAGGAGAAAATGGGGCAGGAGGGAGTGTTGGAGGGGCTAGTGAAGTAATCAGCAGCCCAGCACGAACCTGCTTCCGCCACTCTCTGTTCTAGATGTTAACAGGTAGCACGTCCCAGAGCCCCAGCACCTGGTCTGACATTTGTGTCTTTCATCTCACTGATCATGGTGACATCACTGTCAAATGTCAGGGTTTGAATATATAAATGAGGATACTGAAGCTCAGAGAGGGAAAGTGGCATCCCTAGGGATGCAGAACATGGCAGGGCAGAGCCAGGATTCAAGCCCACGTCTCTCCCATGACTTGTCACCTTCAGTGTCAGGACGATGTTGGAGGCCGCAGTCCACGAGCGCTGCCCCAGGGCTGTGGGCCCCGTCCCTGGCTGCCCTGTGGGGCAGTCTCAGTGGTGTCTGGGAAAACACTGTGACCATGGTTGGTGGCAGGCTGTGGGCACTGCCTCCGGCAGAGTAGATCTTGGCCTGAAGAGGTTTTTGCCACTTGCAGGGGCTTCTGGGAAGAAACATGCAGCCAGTGATGAGCTCATCCTTGGGCAGAACTAACTGGCAGCTGGGGAGAGGGGTGAGGCTGGGCGGGAGGTGGGGCAGGCTCAGCTTCAAGGCAGGTTGTCTACTTTCATCGTGTAGCAGAGCTCATTGGGTGTCTGTTACTATGTTAGGTGCCGAGCTTGGTGCATTGAGGGAGCTCCCAAGAGGAGAGAGAGAGAAGAATGGATATTCCTTTGCTTTGTACACTGTGGTCAGCAAGCAAAGGTCGAAACTGCATTGGATCTGTGGGAGCTCTCAACTCAGAGGCTTGACCTTCCACTTGTTAGCTGTGTTACCTTGGGCATGTGACTTAATCTTTCTGTGCCTCAGTTTCCTAGGAGAAAAATAGAAATGGTACATAAGGACCTACCTTGGAGGATTAAAGACTCAGATGAGTTAGTATATGTACCATGTACAGCACTTAGGTATTTCTGTCCTAACAGACAGAAAGCAATTGGCAGAGGTCACTCCAGCCATTTGATCATACCACTTGACATATTAAGATTAGAATGTCTTATCAGGATATGTTAGCTGCTTACGGCATGTCTTGTCATAACGTTCTCCCTGAACCCTGCATGTTAGGTGTTTTATTATTTCCCAGTGATTTTGGTAAGTGAGTAAATGGAAGCTCAGAGAGGTTAAGTGACCCCCAGAGAAGTTACCCAGGACCATCTCTCCCGTATGAATTCCGACCGTAGGTACCTAACTTTTCAGTGCCCACTCCAGTGTTGGACGCCTGGATGTTGGCATGGCTTTGAACTCATATTCTTGCATGAGGAGGAGCTTCTTTGATGGAAGAAGCCTGTATGGCGGTGGGGGGTTTTCTGGTGAGAAGGTGGGGATTTGCTGAGCTCATCATCTTTGGGGACAAGAAAGGGGGACCTGCAGGGCCTTCGCCTTGAAAAAAAGACCTAGGATCCCAACTGGAGACCATGGCCATGGAAACTCTGGGAGATTCTACAGCTCTGCTCATTTTCCTGTGCTTTCTTTCCATTGCTCCCTCCTTTTCATGCTCCCTAATAACCACAGTAAATTTCACAGAGTGCTTCCTTCCAGGAGCGGGGCTCTGCAAGTTGCCTGCATTTCTGCCTGTAATAGTCACAAGGAGTCCATGCACTCTAAGAAGAGTGATCTGTGCTCCCCTGAGCCCAGCCTGCCAGGCCCTGTTCCAAACGCTTGTATGTCTTCACTTGCGCCAACCCGAGAAGGGTCAGAGGGGTGGGCGCTGTCAGGATGCACATTTTGCAGATGAGGAGGGCAGGTTTGGAGATGTGCATGAGAGTGCCCAGGAGCACTGAGCCAGAGGGCGTCAGCGACAGCCGCGTCCGAGACACAGTCTGTTTGTAGAGCTACCGTCATGGACACAAAGGCCCAGTTGGCATCCCTTGGTGGGGTAAGGTTGCACATGGGACAGAACAGATGGCATGGGGGTGCTGGCAGCCCAGCCAAGCCACAGAAAGGCTAGACACGTGCCCATTGTTGGAGCCAGGGCTGCGAGATGGAGCGAGTTAGCCCTGGGAGCACACTGGAGGGCCACTGGACCTGGCGTAGGAGCTGGCAGGGTGGCAGGCCTGGGACTCTCTTAACTCCAGGGCTTGACCTTGGCTTTGTGCCTACCATGTGCAGAACAATGACATCTTAAATGGTGACAAGCCCCCCACCCCCGGAGTGGCTCCCAACACGAGATCGCAGGCCAGCACCGAAGGCGGCTATTCTCCAAAGGGCAGTGGCATAATATGTTTGCTGTGTGCGGAGGGGAGATGGAAGGAACACAAGACCTCTTCTGCTGATATTTACTCCGGAATTACTGACTGTTGACTTTGGAGCCAAGGCCTGGGAGGATCCAGCTGCGTCTCTCAAGTCTTAAAGGAATAGGATTTTATTTTTTCACTGTGGGGTCGGGCACAGCTTTGGTTTTTGCTTGCTTGTGCTGTGGCTGTGAGTGAAAACAAATGCCACCTTCCATGCCTCTGGAAGATACTTCCTCCTGTTGTAAACGGGGCATGCCTTCGGAGAGGGTTTAATCTTAACAGATCCCTTCTTCCATGGGGACCAATGTGTTGAAGATATCCCTTGCCAGTCATTTCCCTCTCATCTCTGATGGCTCAGGTGCGTCCTCCTCCAGGAAGTCTTCTCTGATTGCCTCGGCTAGTTTGAAGCTTCCCTCCTGCATTCTATTGCAGCCTGCGGGTCCGAATTCTCACCCTCATCATACTTTATTGAAGTCTTTGATTTCCATGTCTGCCTCCTGCAGGCTCTTCCAACCCTTCAGTCAGGGCTCAATAAGTATCTGTGACCTACATTCAACAACCCTAGGAGGTAGGCTGACAGTCCCATTTAGAGCAATGATACGGTTTCCGAGAATAAGTCACTTACCCATATTAAGTGTCTGCTTGGGGACTCAGGCTCATTTCCAGTAGATCACATTGCAGTTCCGCCCAGTGGCTTAGAGACTCCCGTGGAGCAAGTAGGCCCAGGAAGTGCCTGGAGCCAGGGAAACAGCCAATGAGCAAGTGTACATGAGGTGCCTACTGAGTGCTATCCAGTGGTACCAGTAAGAAGGGCATTCCCAGCAGTGGGCTCTGCTCCTCGGCGTCTGCCCCGGCTTGGAGTGGGTGCTTCCCAGCCTCGCCGACGGTGTGACTGGATCCCCCATTGCCCTGCCGCTGATTCGGCCAAGCACCCTTGCTCTCCTCTTCCTATTGATTGGGACTGTTTGAGGCCAAAGAGAAAGTACAGGGCTCTAATGGCAGAGAGAGCTTGCCAGAAGGAGCAGGCCAGCAGCTTACCAACAGCTGCCCCTCCCCGCCGCTGCCCCACGGGAGCCACTGGGGACTCACTGCTCCAGGTAGGCATTGGGAGGGCATTGCAGGACACCCTTAATGGCTACCCTTTCTTCCTTGGGGTCAGGTTTCTGCAAGAGGCACTCATTCATTCACCTATCCATTCATGCATGCATGTATACTATGAGTTATTTATTAAGCGCTTACTGTGTGTAGCCTGTCATTCCTGCCTTCCTGCAGCTTGGTACCCTTGGAGGTTCAAGCTGCTGGAGATTATGATGAGGGGGACGGTGCCCACCTGGAGTGCTAAAAGGGCCAGGGGTCAGAAGAGACTTCTGAAAGACAAGTGGAATTCAGGCAAGGGGAAATGGGGGCATGGAGGGGGTGTTTAATGGGCATGGTTGGCAGAGGAAACAGAGCAGCTTGGGGAAGACCTGTGGTTGGGAAAACACAGCTAAACGGCTGTGCTGGGTGGGGAGGTAGTAATGATACATACAACAGTCGGCATTGATTGAGAGCCTGGCCACACTTCCCACCTTTCTAAGCACTGTGCAGGCATTATCTCAAACAGCTTCTCCTGCCACGTGTGGATACACTTTAAAAAGCTTGTTTGTAGGGTTGGAACATCTGGGTTTAAGTCTTAGTTCCACCCATCTGCTGTGTGAGCATGGGCAAGTTACTGAGCCTTGCTGAGACACAATTCCTTCATCTTTGAAAGCTGACAATTTAATCACATATCTGTGTCAGTGTGGACTCAAGGGGATATATTTATATATATATTATATATTAATATATATTTATATATAAACATAATGTATTATTTATATATAGTATATATATTGTATATATATTGTAAATATATATGTATATTTATATATATAAACATATAATGTATTATTTGCTTCAGGGGTACAGGCTTATGAATCATCAGTCTTACACATTTCACAGCACTCATCAAGGATGTATTTTTTATACTTTGGGTGAGAGTCTGATTATACATTATTTATTGGTTGCTCAGATTAATCCAGGTTTGGCCATTGAGAGTTTCCAGTTGGCTCCTGTGTCCCTTTGACATACTCCCATTGATGTGTGTGTGTGTGTGTATGCGCGCGCACGCACATCTTCACTTTCTTATGCCATGTGGTCCTTCAGGCTCATCTTATAGTCTCTGCCCCAGGCTTGGAATCAGCCATTCTTCTAAAGATCTCTGGTTGCTTTGCTGGACAATGGTATTAGAAATCAAAATCTGGCTGGTGGTGGGCTCATTGTAATTGGTGTATTATTTCTTCTAGATAATCTCCAGAGCAAAAGAATTCAAGATAACTTAGAGAATCCTCTTCAGGTAGCTCATTCCTTCCCGCCTCTTAAGTGTGGGCTACACACAGTGACTTCCTTCCAATTAGTCCAGTATGGAAAGAGGAAAATCTAGGAGTAGATTTTCAGTGGTGAAACCAGACATACATAACTTCTGCCACGTGGTCAAGACCAATATGTAATATTGACAGCATATACCCTTGATAGATGTGAGAGAATGGTGCTTTACCTCGCCCCCAAACCCGTAATGCCAGTCTACTCCTGAGAAGGACACCTTTGGGAGACACTCAACAGAATCCCTGACTGGTACCCCCCAAAGCTGTCAAGGTCATCAAAAACAAGCAAAGTCAGAGAAACTGTCACAGTCCAGAGAAGCCTAGGGAACATAGCTAAATGTGATAATCTGAGTGGGATCTTGGAACAGAAAAAAGGACAGTAGATGGAAAAAATGGTGAAATCTAAATGAAGTAGGACTTTAGTTAATAGCAACATATCAACATGAGTTCATTACTTGTGATAAAAGGACCACAGTGACGTAAGATATCAACAATAGGGAGATTGGTTGTAGGTGTGTAGGCTCTCTACTCTTTTCACAAGCTTTCTCCAAATCCAAAATTATTCTAAACTAAAACATTTACTGTAAAATGTAGGTAGAGGTGCCTGGGTGGCTTAGTTGGTTGGGCACCCAACTCTTGATTTCAGCTCAAGTTATGATCTCAGGGTCATGAGATCGAGCCCTGTGTCAGGCTCTGTGCTCAACGTGGAGTCTTCTTGAGATTCTCTCTCTTCCCTGCTCCTTCCCCCTCCTCTCTCTCTCAAATAAAATATTTTAAGAAATAAAATAAAATAAAATGTAACTGATACTCTTATTACCAAATAAGGTTCTTGTGAAAAAGAAATCGGACATTATAAACTCAACACAGAGTAAGGTCCCCTATTCTTGTTGATTCCTACTGTCTTTTTAACACCCATTCCTCACTAATGCCTTGCGAGGGGGGCCGATGCCTCATTATGACCCTTTGAAAGAGATGTTTGGCAACTTCTTTTAGCAGTACAGTGTCCTTTCTTATGCAAACTCAAGGTTCATGTAGTTGAATGTCAGAATATTTCAGTATGCACCTACTGTGTACCTAGCATTTTGCTCTGTTTCTCTGGGAGTCATACAGCCTGATTCTCAAATATGGCTTCAAGGGGCAGAGCTACTGGGAACCACATCGTTCTGGTGCAACAGAGTGACATGTGAGTATGTTTCCTTCTGACAAGTGATGTGGGGCAAAGGTATTAGCAGAAGGTACAAGATGACCACATAGCACGAGGTCTCCCAGAAATAGTTGTGGAATTCAGACTGCCACTGCTTCCAACTAATCCCACTGATGCTTCTTGTTTGTTTGATTTTATCTTTGAGTTTTGGCTGTCAGGCACTAGAGGTTTAAGAAAAGTGTGTGGGGGAAATTGTTTTTGAGTTGAAAAACAAGATCCATCCAGCACCTTAATTTGCATGCAAAATTAGGAATATGCCACCCTTCTGCTTTTTTCCTTGATTTTGAGGTCTGAAGTGCAGGGGCTATATCTGATGTTTCCAGGTCTTGCCAACAGACTTAATAAACACGGGGTAAAGGAATGGCTGAATAAATGTGAAAATGACTTAATTTATTAGCCCAGCTTTTTTGATACCAGTGTGCTGCTGGAGTTTAATTTAAAACCTATTCTCTGGGGTAAACAGAGGGTCTCATAATCTTGCTGAAGAAGGGAAAAATATACTGTGCGGGAAATAATTGTGGATGAGTGTGTAGGAGAGAACAGTGATATGCATTTGCCTCTGAACAGGTGTTAGGGACTGACTGGAAGGATAGGGCTGCAGGCTTGGGGCGCAGTGGGATTGGGCTCAGAGTTCTCTGTACGTATTTTATGTGATGTTGGTTTCTTATATTTGTGCCTTCAATGTAGTGCTTCCTTTTTTATCTCTACAATATCTTCCCCTGGATTAATTTCTAGTCATCCTTTGAGATAGGCAGCTCAGAAAGAAAAAGAAGGAAAACCTCCAAATTCTTTTTATAAAGCAGTCATAACAGTGATGCCAAAGCATAATGGAGGCTGTACAGAAGCAGAAAACTGTAGTCCAATCCCACTTATGAATATCAGGCAAATATCCTAAATAAAATATCAGCAGAAGTCAGCAGTACATTAAGAGATCCCACGATCAAGTGGAATTTGTTCTGGGATGTAACATTAGGAAATCAATAACAGTTTCTGTAGCAGATTGATGTGAGGAGAATAGGCACAAGATCATCTTGATAGATGCTGAAGATGCATTTGGCAAAATTCAACATACATTTCTTGAAAATTTTCTTAGTGAAATTAAAATTGATGTATACTTTTTTTTACCCGGTAAAAAAGAGACTCACCTTAATTCAAAACCTAGCATTATACCTAGCAAGAAAACACCAGAACATTCAGGGCATGAAAGGCAAGAGCATCCACTGTTAATACTGTTATTTAACGCTGTGTTAGAGATACTAGCCAATGTGATTCTATAAGAGAAAGGAATTGAAAGTATGAAAATTAGAAACAAGAAGATTGAAATCATTGCTATTTTTTGGATAGTATGATTTGTTCCAGAAAACATGAAAGAATCAAGTTAAATATACTATGAAGAGATTGAGTAAGGTGGGAGGGCAAAAATTAACACACAAAAATCATTATGGAAATTATAATGGGACCACAGACCTATGTACCATCGTAACAAAAAGAGACAAAATACCTAAGGATAAACTTAACAAGAAGTGAGCAAGAGGTATATGAAAAGAACTTTAAACTACTCCAAAGGTCATTAACAAAAGCCCTAAACAAATGGGAGGGTTTGGCATGCTTTTGAATTAAAAAGCCTTCACATAAAGATGTCAGTTCTGCCTTGATGCGGCTATAAAATTAACTTCATATAAATATGCTGTAACTTATTTAACTAGACAAATAGATTCATACAGCAAATGTTTATTTTGTTCTGGATTCTGTTTAAAGTCCTTACTAGCATTTATTTATTTAATCTAATAACAAGTCATGAGGTATACAACATTATTATCATTATGTCTGTTTTATAGCTGAGAAAATTGTGTCACATAGAGGTTGCATAACTTGCTCAAGGTCACACTTGGCTACAAAATGACAGAGCCAGCATAAAAACCCAGGGTGTTCACCCCTGGCTCTCTTCTGCACTTCATCCATGGTGCCACACTGTGAAATAACAGGAAAAACATGCACAAACACCCAACTCATTGACTTTTCTTAATGGGTAAAACAGAGGGAAAATACCTGGGAGATAAATGATTTTACACATGTGATGCTTCTACTGTAGTGCCTAGTACAGAGTAGCTACACAATCAATGTTAGTCCTTTTGATCTAGGAGAGAGTCCAGTAGAAAATAGGCTTAGCATTTATTCATTAATGTGTTTATTATAGTCTTTATGTTTGGTTCTGATATCAAAAAGAACAAATATTGCATGAGTGGAGAAAAAAATAATAACTTAAAAACAGAGTCATTAGCAAGACTGATAGAGTGGCCTTTACCACCTTCTCATTGATATTCTGTCGCCATATTAGATGGACACGGTCATTGTATCGATATTCCTTATACATGTGGAGAATGGGAGATAACTATTTCCTAGCCATGTTATTTTGACCAAGTTAAACTCCAAACCTTAATTCGTTTGTAAAGTGAGGCAAAAAAAAAAAAAAAATGACAGTACATACTCTGTGGTCGAATAATCTCTACCAAAAAGTGCATAGGCAATTTATCCATGTTCACTATTATATGATTACTATTATTTAGAGTAGCTGTGTAGTAGTATCCCCATGAGCTCATGCTGGCCTTGACATGCCATTCGTCCATCTGTCTGTCCATCTAGCTGTCCGTCCATCCGTCCATCAATCCATCCATCCGTCCATCCATCCAGTTATTGAATCCATTTGTTAAATATATATTAAATATCTACTGTGTACTAGGCCTATGTAAGCTTCCTGCACATAGTGTGTGTTTCTCCCCTTCTGGAACTTGCAGTCAAGAGCAGTGACACTCCTCCAGCCTGGGTTTTCACCACTTTACTTCCTGAGCCCTCCCAGGATAATCAATGAGGCGGGCTTCCTCAATGATAGAGAAGTGTTCTATGATGAAAAGGCACATTCCGTGGGGAAGCCTTAGGGAATCCATTGTAGCTATATAAGGTGAAATCATCAAGCCAGAGCTATCCGTTATAGGTGTGTTGCCAGCACTTATATACCTGTATTGGGTGTTTTTCTCCCTTTTCCTCCTTCTTAAATGTTTTCAAATTGCATCTCCTCCAGTATTGCCTCATACGATGTTAACCACATCCTGTGTCTAATCTGTATTCCACCTACCCTGAAATGTTTTAATTCAATTTTTGCATTATGTCCGATGTGATGAATTAGAGCCAGAGAATCATTGACTAAGTGTCAGGAAAGATGGATTGAGGAGTTGAAACTAATGGCATTTGGGGACAATATTTTTCCACAAGTATCAGAGTCACAAATGAAGAAGTGAATTATGTTACAGCCAAGAGCAGTGTGCAACCTTCAATGGTACATGTGAACTTTTTATAAAAGAGAGTGAATTGCATCTGAGTTTAGATTCTTTGAGAGATTCCAGTTTTAAATATAAGGTCAGCTAGGGATAAAGAGTGAAATCACCAGTCCCTGGCACTTGGAAAGTACAAAGTATGGGAGGAAGAAAGGAAGACTGTTCACAAGAAGTGGGAGCCAGGAGGTTGTGGAGGTTAAAATGGGTCGGACATGGAACTTGGTTTGGAAAGAACATAATGAATGAAGTAAGTTCTCTGCAGCCATTCACAGAGGGTGCTGCTGTTGACCCTGGACTAAGTTTGCAGGCTCAAAGGAGCCATCCAGGGTAGATGGTGGCAGAGTTGCCACCGTTGGAAGGTCACCTGGGTCAGAACCTTTGAGATGTGGATTTTTAGGAAAACATTGGTGACCTCTCCTGACACGTCGCATTACAGATGCTTTTGGGTCTTTTTTTTTTTTTTAAGATTTTGTTTATTTGACAGAGAGAAACACAGAGAGAGAGAGAACACAAGCAACGGGAGTGAGAGAGGGAGAAGCAGGCTTCCCACCGAACAGGGAGCCCGATGTGGGGCTCGATCCCGGATCTCCGGGATCATGACCTGAGCCGAAGGCAGTCGCATAACCAACTGAGCCACCTAGGTGCTCCTTGGGTCTTTTTTATATGAATTTATATTTATATCAGAGCCATATTATACACACATGTACACACACACACCCACACACCGTGGCCAGGTAACATTTTTTGATGTGTGCTCCAAAGGATGGCAATCAGTCAATCAATTCTTTCAGTTTCTCTTTGTTCCAGTTTTCATCATATATTTCAAAACCCTACTCATTTCATTTACATAAAGCAGAAGTGTTTTACAATGGTATTAAGTAATATTTGCTGACATCATTTTGTTTGTATAATTTTATTTGCTGTGTAATATTCCTCTCCCTGGATTTAGTTTAAGAGGCTTACTATTTTCCACTATTACCTTGTTATAAATAAGACTCAAAGACTTTCCTGGGCCTATATCTCTGGCTTGGTTTCAGACACACCATCAATTATGGAAATAAAGTTTCAATAACAAAATAGTTTAGGAGATGCTCATCCAACAAGTAGAGAGTCATACTACACATCAGTTCATTAAAGGCTCTGAGAAGTCCAGCAACTTCTAGCCTTTCCCAAAGTCATTTGCCACATGGCACCCTTTTGTGTTTTAGGGTTTTACCTCAAATATCCTTCAGAATTAATGTTCCCCTTGATACTTACTCTTGGAGAGATCTGAATCAACACATCTTGTTAACTCTCCTGCCGGTGGCCACGTTTTGCTGAATGAACGACTTGCTTCTGAATCGGGTGTCTGAGCCTGTGCTCTGCTCTTGCCTGACTTCCTCACGGTAGTCACTGACAGTCTGTGTTCTTCTGCAGTGTTACCTTCACTCGTGTGAACACTCGTGTGTTCACGGCTTCCCCTTCACCATTTAAATCCTTGCCTGATGGCATTCCCGGCCTCTTGCCTCTTCTCATTCTCGCCTCTGAACCCCATGACAAGTCTCATTAGCACAGTAATAAACCCTTGCTTCCTCTTGTCATTTCCCAGCTCATTACATCTGCCCTCCTACCCACTCTGACTCTGCACACCACATGCTCTTCAAGCCAGCTTGCCTTTACACTTGCCTCACATCTTCTTGGTCACACTGTCCCCTCTTTGCCTGACTAATCCTGCAGCCCCTTCATGTGTCCTCACATGTCCCACTTCCAGGCATCGGGGGACCTTAGTGACTCTGCTGTCCAGCAGTGCCTTTGAGATTTGCTCAGAAGTGAGCGTGGTCAACCCCTAGGGGAGCATTTGCCTCCCTGTGTCATCTTCTCCTTTGTTTGTCTCCCTGCACTGACCTCTGACTGAGACTTCTCAAGGGCACGGCTTTGGCTGATTCCTTTCTGTTTCCATAGGCGCTGATGGGTGCTCAGTAGATGTTTGCAGATGACTTGGCAAAGTGGAATTTTGACAGGTCCTTAAAGCGTAGTTTGAATTTGAATAAGTGGTAAGGATTAAAGGGTTTCTATAGGTACAAATGCAATGCGGTGTTCTTAGAAAACGACAGAGCCTGTGTTTGGACCCTTCCGGTTGACCTAATCTAAGATGTAGGAAGATTTTGTTGTATGGTTTGCAAGTACATTTTGAAGGTTTTTTAAATTATACTTATTCTTCTAGTATGAAATTAGTAGCAGTCTCTTCTGAAATATTGGCAAATACATAATTGAAAAAAGATTGATGGGGGCGCCTGGGTGGCTCAGTTGGTTGGACAACCGCCTTCAGCTCAGGTCATGATCCTCGAGACCCGGGATCGAGCCCCACATCGGGCTTTCTGCTCAGCAGGAAGCCTGCTTCTCCCTCTCTCAGTCCCTCTGCTTGTGTTCCCTCTCTGGCTGTGTTTCTTTCTGTCAAATAAATAAAATCTTTTAAAAAAAAAAGAAAAAAGATTGATGAAGCTGACATGGAAGAGAAAACACTAACACTTTTTAGAGGGTTTCTTACAGTTTTTCTTTGTTCAAGTTTTCATCATATGATTCAAAATCCTACTCATTTCATTTAGGTAAAACAGAACTGTTTTTACAATGTTATTACTTCATATTTGCTGACATCATTTTGTTCATGTAATTTTAATTGTTGCATAATATTCCTCTCCCTGGAT
>PITA01031527.1:0-15063 GCA_004023965.1 Spilogale gracilis
TGGAGGACAGTGGGAGAAGGAAAGTAAATGGGAACTAGGGTAATCTAGGGAGGGAAACGAAACAACAGAGACTTTGGACACAGAAACAAACTGAGGGACTTGGAGGGAGGGGGGTGGAGGGATGGGAGAGCCTGGTGGTGGGTACTGGGGACATCTAAAGCGTGGAGCACTGGGTGTGGGGAATGGGGAATGAATCTTGGAACACTGGGAAAAAAAATTTAGTAACAATAAAAAGAAAAAAGAAACAATGAAAAAAAATGAACTTATTATGCAGTCATTCAACCTCATCTGTAAGAGGATGAAATAAAAAGTCTTATGATTTCATACAAAGAGAGATTACCTCTACATGTTCAAAGGAATCCATGAAGTGATATAATTTCGACAGTATTTATAATTTTTTAAAGTATTTATTTATTTGAGAGAGAAGGAGGAGCAAGGGAGAGGAAGAATTCCAACAGATTCCACACTGAGCATGGAGTCAACATGGGTCTCAATCTCACAACACTGAGATCATGATATGAGCCAAAACCAAGAGTTGTATGCTTACCAGACTGCACTACCTAGGCACTCCAGCCATTATAATTTTTAAAAACTTATTTTAAATTATTGAAGTATGGAGGTCATGGATATTGGCCTCATTTCTCAAATTTATAAAAACAAGAGTGTGTGTGTGTGTGTGTGTGTGTGTGTGTGTGTGTATTTCTATTACTAGATTTCAAACTCTTTGGAAAAGTAGGAGTAAGGCAGAACTCAAAACAGAAAATATATGAAGAAATAGGTAAAAAGCAGGGAATAAGGCACATGCCAGCTCCTGGTTACAAAAGCTATAGTTAGTGAAATTTTAGCCTGCCCTAAAGCTTCCCTACCTGATTGGGATAATCAACATTTCTTCAATGGTGATTAATGATTAAATTTCTATAATTTGAGATTTGGCCTGAAAAGCAGTCTTCTTAGAAAAAGAATACATTGGTATCAGTCATTCTAAGTAATTTTTGGATGACATCTAGTCCTGAAAAACCAGCTTTTTCATGGGACAATGTAGTGATAAGGGTACCCTGAGTATTATGCAGGAAGAAATGCCACGGAGTGGGAAAAGAGGGGACCTATAAAAGTAATATAATATAATAGACATACTGATCAGTAATTGTCTACATTACAATTTGACTGCTCCAGCCTTATGGGAATTCTCATATGCCTCCAGACTAGTCTTGCACAACTTGACTATGCTGACAAAAAAAACAGTCCTTAGATTTTTTGAGAACAGAAACTATATCTTATTTAACTTTGATTTCCTGGCTCAGTTCCTCACACATAGTGCATTCTCTATATATTTTTGAGTAATAAATAAATGGATAAAAGAATAATAACTTAAAATAGTGTGTGATATATGCAACAGTTCTACTCTAGTAAATGTTCTCCACAATAACCCAAACATTTGAGGATGAAGAATTCATGATTTATAAATGTGAATTATCAGGGTGCCTGGGTGGTAGGCATCTGCCTTCGGTTCAGGTAATGATCTCGGAGTCCCGGGATCAAGCATGCATCAGGGTCCCAGCTCGGTGGGAAGCCTGCTTCTCCCTCTCTCACACCCCGTGCTTGTGTTCCCACTCTAGCTGTGTTTCTCTCTGTCAAATAAATAAATAAAATCTTTTAAAAATAAATAAATAAATAAATAAATACATGCCAATTATCTGCATAGGAAAATACCTCATATGCAAAGCTTTTTTTTAATCTTTCATTCATCATAAGGTTCCATTAAGAGAATTTAGTTTTACCAAAAAATACACACACACACACACACACACACACACACACACACAGAGAAACACAATAGCACAAATCATCTCCATGACAATAAGAAAGAATACAGAAAAGTAAAAAGAAGAAGAAGAAGAAATTCAAGAGGGGGATTTTAAAGACATTTTACTCTAAGAAAACAATGCAGATATGAAATGAGGATTAATAAAATTGATACCATAAGCACCATATGAAAAATAATTTATGCCAATCTGATTTCACAGCAATATGCTGCCTATGTTCATTTTTGTTGGACGAAACTTAAAAGCTTAAAGAAAGTGTAATCTGAAAGGTTCATCAGTTAAACCTCTGGATTCAACAGTTCATTAATCTTCTAGGATTTCCTTTTCTTAGTATCTTTCTGCCTCAATCTTTTTCTTCCTCTTTTTCTTTTTGTTAGGCAATTTTTCTTGTCAACAGATTCTACAGAAGGTGTTTGGGAGAAATCATCCATGCATACATTTGCATTGTTCAGTCCTCCACATATTTTTAGGAATGTGAATGGGGAAAATCATTACATAACTGAAAAAAAATCAGAGCTGGACAATATTTTATCACTGTTAGAACTGTTTTCAAATGATTATTGGACCTGTTTTACTCCCAAAATAGCAATCTCCTTCCAATAGTCTGTTCTAAAAGCAAAGCATCAATAACTAATATTTAATCTGTTATTTGTGCCTGGCTCAGAAACAAGTATACACATTTCAGATTAGTATTGAGGAGTTCATATGGGTTACTAATGCCTAGAATATGGGTTCTAATACCTATCACTTTAAAAATCAATTTCCCCTCCTTGCCATCTCCTTTTTTCTTTATTTCTATATCTTGTGTGTAAGTTCTACTGTTTCTTTTTTGCATGACAGCAGCTAACACATACATTCCAACTCATTTTTCTGTAAGTATATTATATAGTATTTACAAATCGTTCCACATGTGTTAATATTTCAATCTGTTGGTAACCTAAGCAGCTTTATTATCTTTAAGATTCACACCTCCATTTCCTAGAATACCATAATTCGCCAGAGTTTGTTATCCACTAAATTTCCTACGATATGAAAATTCTCCTATAGCAATTACTCGCTGCATAAACCAAAATACAGATTTAAATACACAATAGAAACAGAATGAAGAAAAAATAGGGACATAATTTATGAGATATTAAAATGAAGTCTTTATAGTCCACATTTTATCTGGAGTCTAACATCTATAAACGTTCTAACATTCCTCAGCAGCCTCTCTGAGGAGGGCTGCAGCATAACCAATATTCATTAAACAGCAAAGATTTAAAAACACTGAAGATACCTCAAAGTTGTGAAAGTATAGCTAAAGATCCCCCAATGTACACTGCTCAAGTATTATAAATACAAAGCAGTTTAAAGATGTAAATCATGACCCTCTAAACTAGTTAAATTTTATTGTAATAAATTTAAATATAGAATTATTTCTTCAGGAAATAGTTCTGGAATAAGTAGGGAAAACCAGCATATACCAAATAATATTTGAAATATTAATTATAGCCAAAATTGGAAGCAAATTAACTGTCCATTTTCAGGGAATCTTAAATATGACTTTTCCATTCACTGCGATATTATGCCACTATTATACATATTTACCTAATGTTTATTTACATAAAATACATGCCATACATATTAAGTATATTGTTCTAAAGTTTCAATTACAATATTGAAATTGTATGTTGAATAGGGTTACAATTATGTTTTATTAAAGCCACATACAATACAAAAAAAAAGAAATTGCTCTAAAACTTTAAGTGATAACTGATTTTTTACCCCACAAGTAACTTCTACTAAATAAATTATTGTTATGACTTTTCCTCAATATCTCTTTTTTGAACTTTTCACAGAATTATTTAAGGTAACTACTTCTCTCTTGGTTTCTGAATAAATATCTTTCCTGGTTTTCTTTGGGTTTACTCTTATCTTCTATTGCACTTCTTAATTTAGCTGTGTAATCTAAAAATGGAACTTCCAAATCTAGAGATATCAACTAAATCTCTAAAATATAGATGTCACCTCTATTTTAAGCTTACTCTGTATTTTTTTTCTCAAGCTTTGTTGAGATATACAGTTGACCCTTGAACAACACAGAGGTTGGGCATTCAGCCCCTAACTCTGTGCAGTCAAAAATCCACATGTAAATCTGACTCCCCAAAAACTTTACTAATAGCATACTATTGACCAGAAGCATAAACAGTTACTACATAATTTGCATATGTATTATACATACTGTATTCTTATACTATAAAGTAAACTAAAGAAAAGAAAATGTTGAGAAAATCATAAGAAAGAAAATATACTTACACTACTGGATTGTATTTCTTTTTTTTTTTTTTACTTTAAATTTATTTTATTTTTCCAGTGTTCCAAAATTCATTGCCCATGCCCCACACCCAGTGTTCCTGAGGGCACCTATTGCATGGAGCACTGGGTGTATTGTATTTCTTGAAAACAATCTGTGTCCAAACCGTGTTGTTTGAGGGTCAACTCTAACTAGCATATAATACAAGGAAAGTTTAAGGTGCAGAGTGTGTGGATTTCATAAACAAATATTGCAAAATAATTATTACTATATTACTAGCTAACATTTCCACCACATCATACAATTTCCATTTATTTTTTGTGGTGAAAACATATGAGATCTACTGTTTTAGCAATTTTCAGGTATATAATGCAGTATGATTAACTTTTATCACTATGCTATACATTAAGTTCCCAGAACTTATTTACCTTATCACTGGAAATTTTTACTCTTTGACTAACAACTGTCCTTCTCCCCAATCTTCCAAACCACTCATAAGCACCAGTATTGTCATTGTTTCTAGGAGTTTATATTTTTTTAGATTGCACAGAAAAGGAAGATCATATAGTATTTGTCTTTCTCATCTTAGTTACTTCACTTAGCATAATGTCCTCAGAATCCTCCCTGTTGTCACAAGTGGCAAGATGTCCTTCTATTTTATGACTGAATAATATTCCATTGTATATACAGATAACTATATCTTCTTTATCCATTCATCCATAGATGGACACTTAAGTAGTAGTTTCCATATCTTGACTATTGTGAATATTGCTATAATGAGATTAGGGTACAGATAACTCTTTGAGATGCTGTTTTCATTCTTTTTTGAAATACTGGGAAGTGGAGTTGTTGGATCACATGGTAATTTTATTTTTAATTCCTTGAGGAACCAACATACTGTTTTCCACGTGGCTGAACAAATTTATATTTCCCACAACAATGAAAGAGTGTTCTTTTTTCTTCATATCCTCTCCAACACTTACATTTTGTCTCTTTGATGATAGCCATTGTAACAAGTATAAGGTGATATCTCATTGTGGCTTTGACTTGCATTTCCCTGCAGACTAATGAAACTGAGCACCTTTCTGTATATGTTTTGGCCTTTTGTACATCTTCTTTAGAAAAATATCTACAAAGGTCCTCTGCCCATTTTTTAATTGTGTTTGGTTTTTGCTACTGAGTTATTAAAATATCCATACTACCCAAAGCAATCTGTATATTCAGTGTAATCCTTATCAAAATCTTAATGGCATTTTTTTCACAAAAATAGAACAGTCTTAAAATTTGTATGGAACCACAAGAGACCCTGAATAGCCAGAGTAATCTTGAGAAAAAGGAACAAATCTGGGGAGCACTTCAGTCGTTAAGTATCTGCCTTCAGCTTAGGTCATGATCTCAGAGTCCTGGGATCAATCCCCCATCAGGTCCCCCTGCTCGAAGGGAAGACTGCTTCTCTCTCTCTCACTCCCCCTGCTTGTGTTCACTCTCTAGCTGTGTTTCTCTCTGTCAAATAAATTTAAAAAAAAACCTTTAAAAAATAAAAAGAAAGAAAGAAAGAAAGAAAGAAAGAAAAAGGAACAAATCTGGAAGCACCACACTTCCTGATTTCACACTATATTATAAAGCTATAGTAATCAAAACAGTACATGTTAGTAGCACAAAAACAAATACACAGATCAAAGAAACAAAATAGAGACTCCAGAAATAAACACATGCATATGATCAATTCATTTATAACAAAGAAGTCAAGAATATACAATGGGGAAAAGATAGTCTCTTCAGTAAATGCACCTGAAACTAATATAATGGTATATGTTCATTATATCTCAAAAAAAATGAAAAATATCATCAACAAAACCAATCCCAGTCCCATATTCTAAAACATCCTAAATTGTGCTTTACCATGGACTTGAAATTTAATCTTCCCCAAAGCATCTATGGACTTTCAACCTGAGAATTTTCAAGAATCACTTCAACCTCAAAACCCACCTACAAATTTGAAAACCCCAATGGTGTTTGATGAGCAGCTAGGTTTACAAACCACTTCTCCTGATCTTGCTTCAATTTCCTCTTGTCAGTTCTAATTAATTTTATCAGTATACCCATCTTTAACAGAAACTTGAATCTTCTCTTTAATCCATCTTTATAAAAGAATGATTCTTGTATGAATGGGTCAAATACAATGGCATTGAATGGGCAAAAGTAATAGGTAGATGTCTCTCTGATAATAATAATCAGGCCTATTTTTTGTCTAATCTTTCAAAATTTATCCTTTTTGGACTGATTACCCATTATTGTAAATTTCATGTAATAATATGTTGTGTAGACATTCCTCTTAACTAGGAAGAGCCCTTTACTTGAGAAGACTTTCAGGACTGCCCATAAAATTAATACTTGATGTGGTATACTCTGATGTGGTACACTGCAGATCACCAGGACTAATATGGTCCTAAGAAAGATTCTAAAGCAAAATACAAGCTAGTTATATAATTTTCTTTTGGCCCATCTTATAAGCATTTATCTTTCTCAAGGTATATCTGTAATCATGGTAGTTAACAGGTTAAGATTTAGACAATGTGAACCATAGCTTACTAATGAAATAACTACCAAGGGTATCCCAGCTCCACTGAGACTGAGGCTTTTCATATGACCTTGACCTGGCCAAGATTGTTTCAGAAACTCCCTCCTGTTATGTAGTATCATGGCAACAGATGCACAACAAATCTCATAAGTTTCAAATAATGTCTGTCAACACCTGGAATGCTGTGTGCATATTTATGATTCCCGTTCCTTAAAAAACAAAACAGATAATAATAAATGTTTAACTAAATAATAAAAGAAATATTTCTATTGCTTTATGAAGAATCTTTTCATTCTGTAAAACAAAAGCTACCAAAAACCTCAAACTGTGAAGAAAACCCAAACTGTATAAAAGTGACTTTATTTATCAAATTACTAAATAATATGATGTTTATTTTACTTCTAAAACACTTGTTGAATCCACACACATTTCTTCATCTCAACAGAAGCCAGTCTAATTTAACATACCATCACCTCATCTGGACTAAACTTCTAATTAGTTCTCACTCTCTATTCTTCCTTTACCCACTCTTCCTTTAGCCCATATCCTATATACATATAAAACTAAACCTGAGTCCGAGTCAAGAAGGTAGACTAAGCATGTATATATAGTCTCTCCTGAGACATTAACTAAAATTATTATAAGTAAATGTGCAAAGAACAAGATAATCCTACAACAAAGAAAACAGGATGAAAGTCACCAACAGAAGAAGGATTTCAACTAATTCTAATGAAACAGAGTTAAATAGATATCACCTAGAATTCTGGTAGGCAGTCAGCCCACCTAGCAGATGCCCAAGAAGACTACATATTCAAAGACTGAAAGTCTAACAGAAATTAAGAGTAAGGAATGAAAATGGGGAGGAAGGGTATTGAAGGCTTAAACAGAAAAGAAACAATGATCTCACTAGTCTCTCAGGCCCTAGAGAAAATTGAAAGTCACAGGCAACTAAATCCTGCTAAAATGATTGATGGTTATCTTCTAAAAAACAAAACAAAACTGTCCTAAACTTTAAGGAAAGTACTAAGGCAATTTTAGTACCCCAGAGTATTCTGAATTCTTGCACTTTAACTAGCCTTACTAAAATAGCCTTTCGTTCCCGAGTAAGACAGTCTGTTGAAAATTCTATCCACAAATACATGAACTCTAATTATCCTTCATACCACCTTACATTAAATATGTATGCATGAGCAGGAATTACTGGCTATTTAAGGAAAGGTTGCATCTTGGGAGAAAATGATTAAAACATGCAAAAAAAAAATCCAAAACACTTACTGGAGGAGGTGCACATATTTCAACAAATAAAGAAAAATTTGAGGAAAATTAATTAGTAAGCTCAATGCTATAAAAAGTACAGAAACCAAGAAAAAATTCTTAAGAAATAAAAAATGTAATTACCTGAATAAAAGGAAACTAACTGCATAACTGTTAGATGATAAAGCTTAAGAAATCTCCTTAATATAAACATATTTATATTTTACCTTATCACTTATCACATTACATATATAATTTATCATATTATATGTTATATATGTATAAGACATATATATCAAACAAAAGAATTATCTAATAGGAATTCAAGGAAAAAATGAAAGTGAGAGAATAAGAGAGGATAATTTACCAAAGCTGAAGGAAAGCATTCATCATCAAAAGAAAGATTCTATAAATTATTAAGCAGCGTAAATAAAAATAAATGACCCACTACTCTGCAATTCCATATTACCAATGATTAAAAGACTCCTAAAAGATTCTAAAGAGGGAAAGAAAGACAGATTGCTCACAAATTAACCTTTCTAAGACTGCTAACAGACGTCTCATCATCAAAGGTAGCTGTTAGAAGAAAAAAAAATACCTTAAAAAATCAGAGAGAAAATAACAAAAAAATTTAGTGACGAGATTTGCAATTAAAAGTGAGAAAAGAATAAAGACTTTCCAAACTGCAAAGACCCTAAGAATTTACCTCACATACACAGCTTCCTTTATTATTAAAGATGTACTTCAGTAAAATGAAGGGCAATTAAAAAAAAAAGGGGGGGGATCACTGAAGATCTGAGATACAAAACCCAAAAGGAAAATTCCAGGTGGCCATTTGTCTGCAGGCATATATCACAATTTTTTCAGTGCTGGGCAAGAGAACAGAAAACTCCAGAAGAAATCTTTAGGGAAAAGTTCTTTCTACATCTATATGATTTAGATAGTATTATATTACTTGGGAAACTGAATGAACATAACATACCACAATAAAGGCTAAGCCATAGTTTTTGTCAGACATTTTGTTCTAGACATTTTATGTATATTAACCCATTAAATCATCTCAATAATTCTATAAAGGATATACTGTTAATATCACTATTTACAGATCACAAAAGTAAATTCATACAGCTAGGATGTGATGAAGTTTTGGTTTAAAATCAGGCAATCTGACTTCAGGAGAGCCAAAGGAAAATTCAAAAGAAGAAATAAAAACAAAAGAAATGCAAATTATAAAAGGCATAAAGAAAAGAGCACTTTCATAGGATACTTCTTGACTCTGCCTCAAACAATATTTGCATAGTCATAGTTTCTAAACATCATTAACCTTTAACTTTATAATTGCCTGGAGGGAGATATCCCCATTCCTAATATGGCCCAAAGAGGAATAGGAATTTTCATTTGGCTTCTTACATGCAAAAAAATAAGAGAGGAACATTCCAAGATTCTCTTCTTTCCTCACCACTCTAACTTAGCTGATGATGTTCCTGGGAGAGTAAATTGCTATGCTTATTATCCCAGCATTTTCCTCTTTCTATCCTTCTTTCTCCCTTTTCCTTTCAGAGAAGGTACATCTCAGTTGGCTCTCTCTTCCCATGTGGTTTGTTTATATAAGCAGTTCCTGTCCTTCTAGGGAGGGTCTGTAGTTATTTTGTTCAGTCTGTTCTGAGTTAATTAGCTTTGCTCTCCTATTTTTTAGTTTTTATTAGAATTAAAGCAAAGAAGACATTTAAGATCCTTCCTTCTATATCCATCCCCTCCTTTCCCCCTCTCCCTCTCTAACAATTCCTAAACTTAAAAGAGTAATAAAAGAGTCATAATTACTCATTTAGTATCACGAGAATCACCATCTTATATGTCATAGCATTCAAGTACAAAGGTGAAATTCAAATATAAAAAGTGCAGCACAATATAATCACAAATGAATTTTACCAGACATTTAAAGAGCTAATACCTATTCTTAAACTATTACAAAAAAAAACAGAAAAGGAAGGACAGCTTCCAAAGATATTCTATGAGGCCAGCATTACCCACATAGAAAAACTAGACAAAGACACCACAAAAAAGTAAACTATGGGACAATATCCCTGATGAACATAGAGGCAAAATCCTTAACAAAATATTAGCAAAATATATACAACAATACATGATCATTCATCACCATCAGACTGGATTCATTCCCAGGATGCAAGGATGGTTCAATATTCACAAATAAATGTCATATACCACATTAACAAAAAAAGATAAAAATCATATAACCATCTCAACAGATGCAGAAAATGTATGACAAAATACAGCACCCATTCATAATAAAAACTCTCAACAAAATGGGGTTAGAAGGAACATACCTCAACATAATAAAGGCTAGATATAAAAACCCCACAAGTAACATCATCCTCAATGGTAAAAAACTGAAACCTTTCTTTCTAAGTCAGGAATGAGACAAGGATGTCCACTCTCATGCCATTTTTATTCAAAGGACATACCACCCATAGCAGTGGAATGAGAAAAAGAACTAAGAGGCATCATTATTGGTAAAGAAGAAGCTAAACTGTTACTATTTGCAGACCACAAGATACTATACAGAGAAAATCCTAAACACCTCACACACACACACAAAAAAACTACTAGAAGTAATAAACAAATTCAGTAAAGTGGCAGGATATGAAATTAATACCCAGAAATTGGTAGTGTTTCTGTAGAGGAAGTCACAGAAAGAGAAATTAAAAAAACAATTTTATTTACAATTGCACCAAAAAGAATAATTTTAACTGAGTTTAATAATAATTTAAATAAGAATAAATTTAACTAAAGAGGTGAAAAACCTGTACTCTGAAAACTATAACACAACGATGAAAGAAACTGAATAGACACAAACAGAAAGATATTCTATGCCCAGGGATTGGAAGAATTAGTATTGTCAAATGTTCTTATTACCTAAAGAAATCTCCAGATTCAGTGCAATCTCTGTCAAAACACAAATACCATTTTTCACAGAACTAGAATCAAAAAAAAAATAAAATTTGCATGGAACCACAGAATATCCCAAATAGCCAAAGCAATCCTGAGAAAGAACAATGCTCAAGGTATCACAATTCCAGATTTCAAAATATACTACAAAGCTGGGGATGTCTGGATGGCTCTGTCAGTTAAGGATCTCACTTTTGATATCAGCTCATGTCTTGATCTCAGGGTCATGAGTTCAAGACAAGAACTGGACTTCATACTAGGCATGGAGCCTAAAAAGAAAAAGAAAGAAAGAAAGAAAGAAAGAAAGAAAGAAAGAAAGAAAGAAAGAAAGAAAGGAAGGAAGGAAGGAAGGAAGGAAGGAAGGAAGGAAGGAAGAAAGAAAGAAAGAAAGAAAGAAAGAAAGAAAGAAAGAAAGAAAGAAAGAAAGAAAGAAAGAAAGAAAGACTACAAAGCTGTAGTAACAAAACAGTATAGTACTGGCAAAAAAAAAATGAACACAGAGATCAGTAGAATATCATAGAGAAGGGCATCTGGGAGGCTCAGTCATTGAGTGTCTGCCTTCAGGTCAGGTCATGATCCCAGTGTTCTAGGATTGATCCCCACATCAGGCTCCCTGCTTTGTGAGAAGCCTGCTTCTCCCTCTTCCACTACCTCTGCTTGTGTTTCCTCTCTCACTCAAATAAATAAATAAAATCTTTTTTTTTAAAAAAGAACATTATAGAGAGCCAAGAAATAAACTCACAATTTTATGGCCAGTTAATCTATGACAAAGGATGTAAGAATATAAAATGGAGAAAAGATGATCTTTTCAATAAATGCTACTGGAAAAACTGGACAGTTACATGTAAAAGAATGAAACTGGACTACTTTCTACTACTATGCATGAAGACAGACTTAAAATTGATAAAAGACATAAATGTGAGAGCGGAAACCATAAAAATCCTGGAACAGAGCACAGGCAATAATTTCTTGGAGACGGGCCATGGTAACATTTTCCTAGATATACCTCTTAAGGCAAGGGAAACAAAAGCAAAAATAAACTCTTGAGACTATGTCAAAATAAAAATCTTTTGCACAAGAACAACAACAAAAATACAACCTATTGAATGGAAGAAGACATCTGCAAAGGATATATCCAAGAAAGGGTTAATATCCAGAATATATAGTGTATACAACTGCATACAAAAAAAAATCCAGTTTAAAAAATGGGCAGGGAATGTGAACAGACATTTTTCTAATGAACACATATATATGGCCAATAGACACATGAAAAGATGCTCAACATCACTAATCATCAAGGAAATGCAAACCAACAACACAATATCACCTCATACCAGAAGAGCTAAGCTCAAGCAGACATGAAACAATAAGTGTTGTCAAGGATGTGGAGGAAAAGGAATACTAGTGTACTATTGGTAGGAATGTAAACTGATATAGCCACTGTGGAAAACAGTATGGAGGTTTCTCAAAAAATTAAAAATAGAAATACCATATGATTTAATAATTTCATTACTGGTATTTACCCAGGGAAAACACTAACTCAAAAAGATATATGCACTCCTGGGCTGCCTGAGTGGTTCAGTTGGTTAAGCATATGACTCTTGATTTCAGCTCAGGTCTTGTTCTCAGAGTTATGAGTTCAAGCCCCAAGTTGGGCTCCACACTGGGCATGGAGTCTACTTAAAAAAAAACAAAAACAAAACAAAACAAAAAAACCTATGTTTACTGCAGCATCATTTACAGTAGCCAAGACATAGAAGCAACTTAAGTGTCTATAAGTAGAAGAATAAGGAAAGGAGGATAAAGAAAATGTGGTACGACTATAAAAAAAAGATGAGACTGTGCCATTTAAGACAACATGGATGGACCTAGAGGATATTATACTAAGTGAATACGTCAGATTGAGAAAGACAAGTGTCATAAGATTACACTCACAAATGGAATATCAAAATAATGAATAAACAAACAAAAAGCAGAATCAGAACTATACAGAGAACACTGATATCTTAATGGGGAATGGGAAAGGGGAAATTGGGTGAAAGGGTATGGAAGATACAGGCCTCCACTTATGGATTAAGTCACTAGAATAAAAAGCAGAGCATAAGGAATACAGTTAATGATACTATAATAGCAATGTAATGGGACAGATGGTAGCTATACTTGTGAACATAGCATGATGTATAAACTTATCAAATCACTATTTTGTACACCTGAAATTAATATAACATTGTGTGTCAACTATACTTAAAAAGAAAAAAAAGTAGCTATCTCATGAAAAGAAATTAAACCTAAACATGTTCCTATTCTTTAAAAAATAATTTTAAAAAGAAAAGAAAAAAGTATGATATAAAATGTGAGATATGAAGAAGTAGAAGAGAAGCTAAGTGATAGATAGAGCCGCTAATGTTCTTATCTCAAAAAGTGTGAAGTCAAGAGACACTGTCTGTAGTTAACGTCAGACAAATGGGTAGCTATATTTTAACTAATATTCCTGTTTTCTGACCTTTTTATAGCACCACTTTTAGAGGTACTTTGTACATCCAAATTCTGAGCCCTCCAAAGTTCCTGAATCAGCCTGATTCTATGCTGTCCCTGGGGCTGATATACTGCAGTTTTCTCAGGTCTGCCAAGTTGGGTGCCATTCAATCTTCTACTTTCCAGCTGTCCAAATAGTGTTGCTCACCTCTTCCTTCAGGTTCTCTTGCCGTAACAGACTTAATGACGTTATGAAAATTCGTATTACTGCTATTTTCCTGGTATCTCAAGGAAAATGTAAGTAAACAAAGGTATTTGATCTGCCATGTTTAAGTTGAAGTCCTGCTATTAATTTCAAGATTGTATTTGTAGCTTAGAAGTTGTCTCTGCCACAGTTACACTCTTTCCCTAATCTTCTTCCTATCTAAATTTGATTATCTGATTCATAATTTCAGACACTGCCTTATGAAAATTTGAGCTCCCTTGTTCTTTACTTTTAGAATTTACCCAGCTAAATGTCAATATTTTCCTTTTGTCTAACCCCAAGTGATAGAGGTAGTACAAATAAATGAATAAATAAACAACACAACTAGCTCAATAGTGTTACAATGTTATCATCAGAAACATCAGTACATAACTAACCAGTAAGTGTAACTGGTCTTTTTGATAATTTTTCTCTTTTCACTTTCAAAAATAATATTTCAATCATCTAATCTCTTCCAGCTTCAAAGTATGCTCTCTGTCTTCACTCTTAGCAGACGTAGGTAAGACTTATTTTCACACAGAAAATAAGCAGGGAAAATATACTAAATTCTCAAAACTAAACAGTCACAGTTACCTTTCTCAGATTTACCTCCTAATACGTACTCCTATGCTGTTGCCAATATAGTACTTTTCAGTACTGATTTATTTCACCTCTAAGTAGCACTTGACAAAGATCCACCTTCTTTTTTTTTTTTATTGTTACTAAATTTTTTTCCCAGTTCATTCCTCAATCCCCACACCCAGTGCTCCACGCTTTAGGTGTCCCCAGTACCCACCACCAGGCTCTCCCATCCCTCCGCCCCCCTCCCTCCAAGTCCCTTAGTTTGTTTCTGTGTCCAAAGTCTCTGTTGTTTCGTTTCCCTCCCTAGGTTATCCTAGTTCCCATTTACTTTCCTTCTCCCACTGTCCTCCAGTTTACCCCTCATGCAATGCAAGTAAGTGAAACCATGCGATACTTGACTTTATCTTCTTGGCTTATTTCACTCAGCATAATCTCTTCCAGTCCAGTCCATGTTGCTACAAAAGTTGGGTATTCGTCCTTTCTGATGGAGGCACAGTACTCCATTGTATATATGTACCATATCTTCTTTATCCATTCATCTGTTGATGGGCACCTTGGCTCTTTCCACAGTTTGGCGATTGTGGCCATTGCTGCGATGAACATTGGGGTGCATATGGCCCTTCTTTTCACTACATCCATATCCTTGGGTTAAATGCCCAGTAGTGCAATTGCAGGGTAATAGGGTAGCTCTATCTTTAATTTTTTAAGGAATTTCCACACTGTTTTCCAAAGGGGCTGCACCAGTTTACATTCCCGCCAACAGTGTAAGAGGGTTCCCCTTTCTCCGCAGTCTCTCCAACACTTGTTGTTTTCTGTCTTGTTAATTTTGGCCATTCTGACT
>PITA01031528.1:0-15133 GCA_004023965.1 Spilogale gracilis
TTCTGATTTCCAACAGAAAGGAAGCACCTAAACACTTAACATTAGGGTATCTCATTTTGAATACACTGTGATTTAAACTCTTGGACTGGGAGTTATTTTCTCTTGCAGTTTGTCTTTAAATGATGATTTCTTTTCTGAAAAGAATAAAAGTAGGTTACTAGCTTGTAAAATCTGCTTCAGTTTTAGTGGTTTGTTTTAATATAGGCTCCTAACACTGGAATAATTTTCTTGGTCGTTGTCTCTGTTCATCTTTAAGAAAAGACATCACTGAGTGTCCTTCTCAGCTCACTGATGAGGGGTCTGGAGCTTGGGGTTCTTGCTCTTAGACGATGACCCTCGGCTGACAGGACTGCCCACCTGATTCGCAGGCCTTCCAACTCTGAACACCCGCTGATGGCACTGGTTGTGTAACCTCTTGGAAGCCATTTAGTCAGAAGTCCACAAAAACCCTTTAGAAGGTAAAACCGGGGAGTTACTGTTTACCAGGTATTTGTTGGATTGCAGCTCTTAGACACAAATACAGCATTGTAAGTGCTACAGTTGTGGAGGAAAGCGTTTATGTCCAAAGGCGGTATGGCCCCAGTGGAGAGAGGTCCCGGCTGGACCAGCAGATCCTGGGCCAGCGTGTGCTCTAGTCTTGGGGCATCACACCCGTGGCCAGAGTGTCTCAGCGGGCACCAGAGGCTGTTCTGACTTCAACCCAGGAAGAGCCCAGAAGGGACCCCCCCACCCCCCTGCCCCTGCCAGTTTAATCCGGGCAGGTGCCCGTTAGAGCTCTGCTGACATTCCTGCAGCTTCTGGGACTCTTCAGAGCTGCCTGTCATGCTGGGTCAGGTTGTAGCGCGCTGCAGTTACTGTCCGTCTTGTGCATGACATCAAACTGGGCCCTGGGCACGGGGGGTACCCCGGGGCCCAGCTCAGTGCAGCTGGGATTGGGAACCACGTCACCCTCTTCCCTGATGTGTTTGGTTGTGTCTGTGTATCCAGGGCTCTGCACCAGCTCGTCCAGCACCCTTGTCCTCTTCCTTGTATCCAACTGGTCAGGGCTTCGGTCTTCCTTTTCTTTTCTTTTCTTTTCTTTATTTCTTTTTTTTTTAAATTAAGATTTTATTTACTTATTTGACAGAGAGAGCGAGCACATGTAGGGGGAGAGGCAGAAAGAGAAAGAGAAGTGGCCTTCCCGCCGAGCAGGGAGCCCACTTGGGGCTCAATCCCAGGACCCCAGGATCATGACCTGAGCCGAAGGCAGACGCTTAATGACTGACCCACCCAGGCGCCTCTTCAATCTCCCTTTTATGGACCATGTGATATAGAGAAAGACATCCTAAACTCCAGTAAGGGCTTTTGTGGAAGGAAAAAAGGAAAAAAGAAAAGAAAGAAAACAGCCTCCTCCCCCCCTGCCCTGATAGTGATGCTTGGGTCTCTATCCCTAACGGTTGTCATGTAGTTGATTGGGCATGGGGCACAGGCACCTGGGTTTTCACACCTGCCCAGTTCCCTGTAATGTGGGCGGCAGGCTGGAGGGGCCGCGTGCTAAAGCAGGGGTGCAGTCCTGTCATCGTGCCGGCGGCTGTGTGCGCCGCAGGGCTGAAGCTGGTCCGTGCGGGCACTCATCTGTCCGCACTTGCTGGTCCATGGGAGGACACAGGAGCGAAGTGGGTCCAGCCAGCCCCCAAGGGCGATGGGGAAGCTTCTCCATCGCTGGACAGGAGCAATGTGCGCATCTGAGCTCAGTGTGAGGGAGGAGGGCAGTCTGCGGGGGATTCTCTGGAGGGCAGGAGGGGGAGAAGAACCGATCCAGGCCTTCAGGGATGTAACGGAGCCACAGAATCCAGGCCAGTTTCTGCACTTGACGGGAGATGATGGATTCCTGCTGCTCAAGCCAGTATGAGCTGCAGTCTTGTACTTTCGGCTGAAGTATTCTGACGCACTGTTTGTAGTAAATCTGGGAAAATTTCCTGAATCGGGTCCAAGTTTCCCCATATGCAGAGTGAAGGCGTATACAGCAGGTGTGATAGTTGGAGGGGACATCTACGTTTGCTTGAAGACACACCCTGCCAGCCCCATCTTACCTGCCTTTCTGTTCTTGACAAAACATGCAGTGCAGACTCAAAGAGAGATGTCCGCAGCACCCCTACATGTGCTCAGTGGAGGGGGTGGGACGGGGTACAGATCCGACTTGGTAGTTGGGTCTTGAGCCAAGTTTGCTGAGCTACCCGCACTGCCCAGCTCCATCTGTGAAACAGTGACATTGACTCGAGTTTCAGGACGCCTGCAGGAGCTCAGGGGGCCCGCAGACCTTGAGTGGCCAGTGTAGGATCTGGGGACAGGAGTCACCAGCATCTGTCCATTTTTGACCTACAATAATGGTAGCAGTTATGGTCTCAATGGTGAGTGAAAATTGGGAATGAGGATGTCATCAGGATAATTATAAGCATTATTTTGGCTTCAAATAATATTCAGTGAAGTTTCTTTTTAAGCTGAGTTAGCTATGTTTTAGTTCACTTTGCACGACTGTAAACGTCAGCCAGGAATCTACCTTACGTGTTGGATTTTCAAGACTGTGCACAGAGTGTTGAATTCTCAGGAGCTGAGATCACAGTTACGTCACTGTTTAAGAAGTTTGGCATCCCTGAGGCAAAGCTGTCATCGTGAGGTGGGGTAGTGGAGGGTTGCCTTCTATAGGACATATTTTTTATTTTTTTAAATGTTTTATTTGTCAGAGGGAGAAAGAGAGCACAAGCAGGGGGAACAGCAGGCAAGGAGAGAAGCAGACTCCCCGCCGAGATGGGAGCCCAACGCGGGCCTCGATCCCAGGACCCTAAGATCATGACCTGAGCCAAAGGCAGAGGCTTGACCAGCTGAGCCGCCCAGGCGCCCCGTCTTCTGTATGATACTGTAAATTATGCGTGACTGGCTTAGTTTTTAATCCCTGGTGTAACCCGCGTCATGTGTGCATCACGAACAGCAGAAGCCAATATGGACGCGGCATCAAACCCAAGCCCTTGCTCCGCGGCCGCCGCTGGGCTGAGGCCCATGCTCACCACGGTGGTGTCGTCTGCACAGCACGTCTGTTTTACACAGAAAGACACTAGGGCTCGCGGAGGTGCGAAGGCTGTCCAGGGCCCCACGGCCCGGAGGGCGCCGCTGTAGCAGAGCTGACTCAGACGCGTGGCTCTGGGCAGGGCGGACGCTCGGGACAGTCAGGAAGGTAGGAAGCAAGTGGCAGACCCTGAACTTCTCATCCACGTAGAAATGTAACCCACTGAGCTCTAGGCCCAGGAGGACATGGGAATCTGGAAATTTGAGTAATGCTGTGAATTCCCCTAGGACCTTCTGCTGGCTCTCAGTTTGCCCTAAGTTTGGTTGCTCTTTCAGCTGTCGAGAGGAGGAAAGAAGGCATTAGGGATTTTCTTCCTCTGCAGCAGGATCCTAACAGGCCGTTCCTTTCATCTCGCCTGAGTCAGTGGGGGTGCTCTTCTCACTTATTTGGCAGGGTCACTTGACAGCGGTGTTTCATTTTCTTTTGGTCCAAAGAGATTTTCCCTGTGGTGGAACTGCGGTGATGTGTGTGGAAGCTCCGGGCAGCGCCTGTGGGGTTTACCCCCGGCCTCTGGGGAGCGGCCGGCCTCCCATGGCTGGCACCGCAGCTGTCCTGTGGCCATCGGCAGTCAGTGACCGCTCCTCCTGTCTTGTCTCCGGAGACTCGCAGTGTTTTCTCCAGTTCCCGAAGGGGTCTAGAGCCCAGAGAAAGGGCGAGGTTCTCATGGCGGGTTTAGGACTTCTCCATGGGAATGCGCAGCCCTTGAACTAAGTCGGGAAGGCCAGGACCGCAGCGCTGAGCAAGGTGAGGGGGGCACGCATGCAAATGAGGTGTTGTGTGTCCGTGTGCTAGGAGCTTTGTGTGTGGCTCAGTGCCTGCGACCAGGACTGTGTCAGGAATACGTGGTAGCATCGGGAAATACCAAATCCTAGAGGTCCAGGCAGTCGGAGTCCTGATCGTTAAATCAGAAGCAAATGTGAACAATCTGTTTTACGAGCATAGTGGGGACTCTGTTGGAAGCCAGCAAGGGGAAGGAGGGCCCCAGGCAGTCAATCTCCCCAGGCCTGGGAGCAGAGGGAGCGAAGAGCCCGCCAGAGCTGCGTGTGTCTGCCGGCTGGTCTGGCTGGCCCTCCACAGCACCCCTCAGCATGAGAGGAGGGGTGGAGACTCAGATTTGGCTACATTCCACAGGCCCCGAGGATGAGGCCAGGCCGTGGAGACCGAGGTCTGTCTGGCAGATTGCTGGCTTCACCCTCATTTCCTGTAACTGTGGGATCCTTGAGGGATGGGTTGTGTGTGTTGGGCTGCAGGAGGCTTGTGAACCAGTGCTCTCAAGGGAAAGAGCCAGCCTGCAGCTCTGGGCTGTGTCTCCAGAGCGGTCAGCTAAGGCGCGCCGGCCAATGGATAGAGTGCTGCGTGGGTTTTCATCAGATCCCCGTGCCGAATAGATGGATGGCTTGAAAGGGCAGGGCAGAGTGACTGCAGTGTTCTCCAGGGGAAGGCTTGATGATGGCGGTCTGCTAAGAAAGGTGCCTGCCCTGCCGTCTGGGCCTCCTCCTGCTCTGAGGGCCCAGGAGTGACCTGGATACTGAAAAGCTGCCTTGGGGTATCCTCAGTCACAGAAAGTGAGGTCTGTAGGGCAAGGGGTCCAATGGAGTCCTTGATCTGAGGGCAGTCGCTGCTAGTGACTAGGACCCTTTCGGCCCCGTCCAGAACACTTGCCTCGTTTTTGAGTCTTTAGCAAGCCAAACTATCTGTCTCAGAGTTGCCTCAAAAGCATGGGAACCAGAGCCGAGGGAAGGATGTACAGAGTGTGCAGGCAGAGGACCTGAGAAGCCAGGAGGGGCTCCTCTGTCCCTCAGCAGGGCGCTTGTCTCCAGTGGTAGGCCTGTATCCTGTGTCTTCTAACCACTCCTTGGCACCGCCTCTCTGTGACCTCTTGCCCTGCAGGAGCCTGGACACCCTCCAGTCACACGGTCTACTTCCTCAGGGGGGGGTCATGCCATGTGCCCTGTCCCTGCTTCACACACAGCCATGACCTGTGCTTTGGGGCCCATCGTGTCCCATCGGCATCTGTCGGATGAATGAAGCAGCTCGGTCTGGCCTCTAGTGACCACAGCAAGGTTTCCAACCTCTTAGCCACAGATTTTCAATTAGGTTCCTGATCTGTACATTTGAAGTACGTGGGTCTGCCTCTTTCCCCCTGAGCAGCCAGCCTGGTGTCCCCTGCTCTGCACAGCGGTTCGTGGTGTGCTCGAGTGTGTGGGAGCCCTGCACACGTGGAGCGGGCTGTGGTCGCCCACCCACCTGTCGTGTGGAGCAGTGGCTTCCAAGAAATGGTTTTTCTGGGACCACAGGGCCAGCAAGTGAGGGAGCCAGGATCAAACCTGCTTCCTCCCCCTTGCAGGGGTGTCGCCGGTGACTTCTGGGGCATATGCTCACTCTTACATTCACTCTCTGTGGATTCATTTCATTGTTGTCCCCTACACATCATTGAGGCCACGAGGAACCAGGCACACCGCTGGCGTCCTGGAGTGGGTGGGAAGGCTGGGCTTCAGAGTTGCTCTAGTGAGGGGCAGCTGGGCCAGGGCATCATGTGAGTCTGAGAGAGGAGAAGCAAGACAGAGAGACTGAGGGACTGAAGGGCTAGGGATGGAAGGAGTGAGGTGTGTGGCAGTAGAGGACGGGTGAGGAGTGAGCTAGCTCGGGGGACACGCAGCCCCCTAGCTGAGGAGTGTCTTCAGTACGTTTAAGGCAGAGGAGTGGCACAGAGCTTCCTTGGATGTGACAGACTTCGTGTTCTTCTAGGGTCTGCATTTGTATCAGGTGACCTCTTGAGGATCCCTGGATTTTTGCAATGAGAATATGTTTATGCATCTTTATGCTTTGAATATGTGTGGATTTATTATGAAATAGGAAATTGTTATCCATGACCAATATGGTATGCAACATAATATAGTATGTAAAGTATTTCTGACTTCTGGGGACCTGTGATACCATCCATTTATTTGCTTTGTGACACCACTTCTAGATATGTTATATGGCACATGTTCTAACTTAGATTGGCTTATTTAATTTCCAGATATTTGAAGATTTTCGAGATACACTTTTATTGATTTTTTTTTTTAAGTAGACTCCACACCCAGTGTGGAGCCCAATGCAGGGCTTGAACTCACGACCCCGAGATTAAGACCTGACCTGAGATCAAGAGTCGGACGGCTGAACCACCATGCATCCCTATTTTGCTTGAATTCTAATTTATTTCCACTGTGGTCAGAGGACATGCTATGTATGATTCCAATCCTAAATTTATTGACGCTTGTTTTATAGCCCCAAATGTAGTCCATCTTGTAAGTTCCACATGCACTCAAAAAGAATGTGTGTTCTTGTGTTATTGGGTAGCATTTGTATAAATATCAGTACTTTGAAGGTGGTCAGTGCTGCTGCTGAGGGGTTTCTGTCCTTCCTGATTTTCTGTCTACTTATCCTGTCAGTTATCGGGGGAGGGATGTCAAAATCTGTGACCATCTCTGCATATTTCCCTTTCCTTTCACTTCTCTCAATTTTCACTTCATGTGTTTTGCAGCTCTGTTAGTAGGCGCATACATGTTTAGAGCTACTTATGTGTGCTGCTTAAGGAATTGACTCCTTGCTTGTTCACGGTGTCTTTCCTTATCCCTGGTCCTGATGCCTCCTCTGACTCCACTTTGTTGAGGTCAGTAGAGCCATTGCAGCCCACTTCTGATTGGTATTAATATATTTCTTTGTAGATATGTATATACAAAATACGCATGTAAAAATACATAGTATATATTAAGGGTATATGTACATTAAAAACATATTTCCATTTTTTAGATCTACCCTGCCTTTATATTTATTTATGTATTTATTTATTTATTTATTTTAAAGATTTTATTTATTTGACAGAGAGAAACACAGCCAGAGAGGGAACACAAGCAGGGGGAGTGAGAGAGGGAGAAGCAGGCCTCCCGCCGAGCAGGGAGCCCGATGTGGGACTCGATCCCGGGTCTCCAGGATCATGACTTGAGCCGAAGGCAGTCGCTTAACCAACTGAGCCACCCAGGTGCCCCTACCCTGCCTTTATATTTAATGAGTCTTCCTTGTGTTGGCCTTAAACATAAAATTGACAGTTAACTTACCAACAAGAATGGGTCTATTTGGGGATAACAGGGAATTGCAGCCTCACTAAAGCAGCACCGTGGACAGGTCAGGAGAGCAGGGCAGAGGAGGCTCTTACCTAGAGGACGGGGGGCTGGGCTGTTGTCCTGGTTCAGTTCCTTGCCCGCGGCTTCCTTACACATGCTGCCCTCTGTGTATGTATGGCGTGGCCGCGTGCTCCTGGTTACTCACAGAGAAACCGAGGCTCACAGAGCACGACTGCCTTGCTCGCCACAGCCCTGCGGTTTGGAAGGCCCACATCTGGTGTTCATAGCCTGCCTGACTACAGACCCTCTACTGCGCTCATGTGTTTTCTCCTGAGCCGTGCTCAATCTGTAAACTCCACCGACATGGAATGTGAAATGTAGAAATTATGTGTTGGCTTCATTTAATAGATGCTATGCTGTTCTGAGAATTCTGTGTTTGCCAGGGGTATTTCTGTTATGCTTACTGACATCTGCTTATTTTAATGTATTTTGACATGTGTTGAAGTGGGACTGATTCGGCTGTGGTTCAGGCTCTGCCCAAGTATCAGAGCTGATCCATCTGCCGCACAAGAGTATTTTAGAAAAGGAGCAAATTCCTGCTTGGGCTAAGTAACACCTTCCTCACTTCCCTCTGTGTGTGATCTGTTGTCTAAAGTGTCATGTTGAAAAAAGTTGAGGAGTGATTTTGGAAAGAGGAAAGTGAGGAATCTGTTGCTGGAGTGTAATTCAGAAACAGATGAGCTAATGGAAGAAGCCAAGATGTTTACATCCATTATGAGGGCATTTTAATTCATAAAGGTTGAAATTATAATATCTCTTTGGATTTTTAAAGAAAAACTTAGACGTAAATAAAGTAGTCTACTACATAAAGTTCTACCAAGCTGTCTCAGAGTCATCTAATGGTTGATGCGTCAGGCTCCCAGACCTTCAGAACCCACTTGAAAGTACTGTCTAGGGAGCCTTTCCAGGTGTCCCGTCCCCATGCCTGAGCATTTCTTCTTGAGTGTCCCGTGGTAAATATTACAAATGGAGTCATATTTGCACTTTCTGATCTCTTGCTTGTTAATGGCCTGAAACTATTCTAATTTAAGAAAAAAATCTCTAGGTAAGAGAGACTAGAGGCTGTATTTCCTTGTTTCCCGTAGAGGCTCTATTTCTTTATCTCCCGTAGAGTCTGTGCTGGGCTGCTGGGCTTGGGGTTTACCCGCCCTCATGGTGGCCGGTGCCCGGGGCCGGGTGCCCTGCAGCTTGAGCCTTCGGGCAGCTCACTTACGGTAGATACTCACCAAGCTCCAGGCCGTCCTAGCAACTGCAGGTTCCGAAGTGAGCAAGACGGAATTCTTCCCCATGGAACTACGTTCAGGTGGAGGAACATGATGACAAACAAACGGCATATGTCATTTGATATGGATAATGGTGGGGCAGCACGAGGGGCTAGTGGGTGACGGGGTGGGGCTGCTTTCCAGGTATTGGAGCAAGGCCTGCATGAACTGAAGGGCTAGCCATGCCGAGGTGTGAGAGCAGAGCCTCACAGGCCGAGGAAGGGCAGTGAGAAGGCCCTGTGGCAGGCAAGGGCAATGAGAGTGTGGGAGTGGAAAAGCCTGGTGAGGGTTGGGGAGTGTCAGGAGAGCCAGAACGGGCTTGGGAACTCACTGGCTAGACCAGGGCCGGCCCCTGCTCAGAGCACTGCCCACGGTCTTCACAGCTGTCGCCAGGCCTCGACAGTTTCAGTGCAGGAGGAAGAGGAAGGCCCTGCGGGCACCAAGAAGCGAGACGGGACAGGTGGGAGGAAAACCAGGAGGACGTGGTGTCCTTGAGGCCCAGGGGAGGCAGCACTGCCCAGTGCAGCAAGCCGCTGTGCCGTGGGAGGTGGTGTGCTGGGAGGCGAGGGCTCAGCTGTGTGGGGGTTGGGGGTTGGGAGGCTAAAGCCCAGCAGCTCTGTCCCTCCCTTGGTTCCCGAAGGTCAGATAAGCTGCCGGTTCGAGCAGCATGACCGTTTGCGTATACGCTCAGCATTGGACGCCGACCAAGGCCGTGGGGTCAGAACCTAAGGCGGCGACACTGATGTTTGCGTGTGGCTCCCAGAAGGGCTCCGCAGGCACTTCCAGGAGAGGCTCCGATGACGTGCTGGGCAGTGGCGGTGTTGCTGGCCGCTTTGGTGGCAGGTCCGGAACTCGTGGAAGGCTTCCTCTCACCACTGGAAGTGCCTGGAGGACTGCCACCCCCGGCTGTTCCGGTTTCCCACACTGGCCACCTGGCAGGACCCTCCAGGCTGGCAAGCCCTTTCCTGGAGCAGGGGCACGGGCAGCTGCCGGCCCCTACCCTCTTCTGCCAGAGCATTCTTGATGGGGGGACCAGTTTGCTTCTGTTTGGATTTGTTTCATTTAGTGGACTTTGACTTTTGTGGGAGGAAGTTAAAAATAAAATTATATTTTAATTGTTCTTGTAGCTTAGCAGGATTCTGGGTCAAACCTTTTGTAGTCGCCTTGAAATTCATGGGTTTTGTCCCTCTCTGTCCCCTTTACTCCAGACAGGTGAAGCGGGCTCACCCTCCCTTTCCTGTGCTTGTGTGTTAGGATTACCGCTACATTCCCCAGGAGTGTTGCCTTTTTGGGTTGGTTTCGTCTTTCATCAGCTCTTTGAGAGAACACAGGGCTGATGTTGGGCTTACCCCTCGGGGGCCCCGGTGGCAGGAGAGCTCCGGCCGAGGGCCTTCCAGAGCAGACTGACAGGTGGCTGCTTGGCCGGGGTTAGACGCTCCCCGTGAAAGTATTTGCTCACTGTTTTTGTATCAAAGTGCTAAGTTTACTCTGACTGTTAGTTTACTATGAGGACTCCTGTGGCAACATTAAACATTGTGAATTTGATCTGTCTTAATGCCTAAGGCTCAGTAACTGTCTCCTGGTTAGAAAATTAAAAGAGTCAGTTTTGGTTGATTTGTGAAGTTGGATTTTGGTTTTATTTTAGTGGGATTTTTTTTAATTTGAATGAACAAATTTTTCCTCCACCACAGAAAAGTAATTTTTGAGAGATCTTTTGTGGTGTTTCCAGAGTAGCATGCATTTATGTAAGGGCACGTGGGTTCCTCCATAATCTGAAATAGCCAGATGTCAGTGTTGGGCCCGTAGGATATCCGGGAAAGTGTGTTCTCACCAGAGGGACCAGCAGGGCAGGAGCCCCGGGGCTGGAGTGTCCTGCTTTATTGGCAGGGCACCAAAGGCTGGTGCGGCAGGAACGGGTCGCTGGTGGAGAGAGTGCGGTGACGATCATTCCCTGTGATGTGGAAATTGCTCTTTATGGAATGCCAACTCCGTGCCGAGAGTCTCCGTAGACGGTTTTATATGTCTCCTCATTTGGTCTTGATGGTAACGAGGTGGATGATTTAAACCTTCAGTTTACAGCTGAAAAAACCAACCCCTAGCAAGCCTTGTTTCAGTAATCTTGCTAAGATGGTGGCGGTGAGTGACTCTGAATGACGTGTGTCACCTCCGCAGGCTGCTGCCCTCTGTTGCGGAGGTCACGCCCGGCTCGCCGCAGAGTGTGGTTGATGCACTCAGTGGACACGTTTGTAAAGACAAGGGTAATCACCTGGTAAGTCAGGGGAGAGACATGAGTTTGTCTTAATTTCAAGCATGACTGAGAACAGAAGGAGCCTCTGAACATGTGTGCGAGCGTGTGTGTGTCAGGGAGCATGTGTGTTGAGTGTGTGTGCATGAGTGCGCATGGGAATATGTGCGTGAGTGTGTATGTGAGCGTGTGGGTGTGAGCTGTGCTTCAGGGAGCCAGTTCACCCGTCCAGAAATCCATCGGACTGGGGCTGGTGAGTTTTCTTTGTGCCCATGTGAGTGCCCGTGAGAAGTGTGGCGTTGGGAGTCAGTGCTTGTGACAAGATCTGATACAGGGTGTGTGCCTCCTTGTCCTCTAGTCCTTATTTAGCCACAGCCTAATTCCCAGAGTGCTGTTTCACCATGTCTTTCCTTTCCCTGCCCAGTGCGGAGGGTTTAGGGTAGATGGAAACATCTGTCACCGCCTGGGGAACCACTGTCCAGGGGCCCAGTTTGGGACCCATAGAGCTGACTGGATGGTGACGGCGAATGTGTGTGCAGGAAGGGAAGGGATAGTGGGGGACGGTGGGCAAGGGCAGTTCTTAGAGTTTCCATCCTATCGGAAGGAAGATGTGCCTGTCATGGGCTTCTTTCTGAGGAATCTGGTCAGCACACACCAGCCTCAGGGTAAAACATTTCAGTTCCACTTGTGTTCAAAAAAACGCAATTTAAGAACTCCTTAACATTTTATTGGAATATGGTTACATCCTGACCTTCCAGTGTGGACTTTCCCCCACATCCCTGCGGATAGTGATGGGGAAGTTGCGTGCCACTGAACCCCAGCAGTCAGTCGTCTGTCCCTGTGACCAGCCCGTGGGCCCTGCACACAGGGTCAGCGTACCTTGCAGAGCCGGTTGGAAGGAGCGAGGCACGGCTCCTTCCACACGCTGCTGCTGCGGGCAGATGTGGCTGTGTGATCTGTGTGCTTCTCACAGGCGCCTGTGACAGACCCCAGTGACGGGAGAGTTCGGAGCTGTGGCGATGTCACCAGGGGAGTCGCGGTGCTCTAGAATCACTGCTGGCTCTCCCAGCCCGCTGCCCTCTCCCGTAGCCTCCTCACTCCCCAGTGTCAAGTCCTTGACACAGAGATCTGTGTACTGTTTACGAGGAAATGTGGTATGGCACAGTGATCTCCTGTCCTTCTAAGTGCTCAGGAGGACTTCGTGAGAAGAAAACAACCCCAGAACGTCAGGACGGGACTAAACAGATAAAAATGTAGAAAAAAACCCAAGCAGAGTATTATTTCATTTGTTTTGAGTTGCCTGAGCTTTAATAATGAAATAGTGCTTAAGAAGTAGTGTGGGATCACACACATGATTTTCAAGAAGAGACAAAGTGAATCTCTGTTGAGAGGAAGCAGAACGTCGGTTGCACGAGGTGAGGAAGGGAAGGGGTATGAGACACTTTGTGGTGATGGGAATGTTCTGTATCCCATTAGGATCATGGTTTATATGGGTGTGTACCCTTGTCAAACATTTTTGAATTGTACCTGTGAGATTTGTGCAGTTGATGTAAAATTTACCTTCATTTTGACAAGACCATCCAAGAAAAATGTTTTTCTTTCACATGATTTTTACACTCTGTAATAATGAAGAAGCAGAGTTTATCATAGATATCCTTCCTTTTATTCTTTTCATTCTTTATTTTTTCTTGGTGTTCCAAGATTATTTCTTTTCTCACTTTTTTCCAGTTTAGAGAATGTCCTTTAGCAATTCTGTCTTCAGTTTATTCTTTCAGACTTAGAGAAAAATTGGAGAAGTCACACATACAGGATTGTACAAAGAAAAAAAAATACTGAAAGCCGTGTGAGAAAAATGGCACATTACCCACAGGAGAAAAATAATCCAGCAATCCTCACCCCACTTCCCCTAACATTAACACCTTCTGTAACCATAGACTGGTTATTGAGACAGGAAATCCACATCTGTACACTATTAGAACCTCATCTTTAGCTCTCATTAGAATTGTACCAATTTTCCTACTAATCTTGTTTTTCTAAAAACAGGTGTAACTCACAAACAATGAAATTCAACTATTTATAGTGCGTGATTCAGTCGTGTTTAGTATGTTCACAGAGTTGTGCTAGCATGACCACCATCTATCTAATTTTAGAATATTTTCGTCACTATTAGTAGAAATCACTGTGCCTCTTTTTTTTTTAAATTTTATTTATTTGACACAGAGAGAGATCACAAATGGGTAGAGAGGCAGGCAGAGAGAGCGAGCGAGAGAGAGAGAGAGGAGGAAGAAGGCTCCCTGCTGAGCAGAGAGTCTGATGTGGGACTTGATCCCAGGACCCTGAGATCATGACCTGAGCCAAAGGCAGAGGTTTAACCCTCTGAGCTACCCAGGCGCCTGAAATCGCCGTGCCTCTTAGCAGTCACTCCCCCTTCTCTTCACCCAGTCCCTGGAAACTGCTAATCTGCTTTCTGTTTACTTTAATCTGGGCCATTCATAAAATTGGAACTTTGTAACTTGTAGGTTCGTTCGTTTAGCATGTTTTCACAGAGCGTCTGTGTTGTAGTGTGGATCAATACTTCATCCCTTCTCATTGCCAGATAATGTTCCACTATATAGACATACCACATTTTGTTTATCCATTCTTCACTTGGTGGGCATTTGGGTCATTTCCACTTTGGAGCTGTATTATGAATTGTCAAATTTAACACTTACTGAGTGGAGCAAAGGCTGCTAGATGGTGAGCTGTGGTTCAGTAGTAGACCACAAGAGGAATTGAAAAAGAGGTCCTGGAAGACACCTTGAGGGGCCACATGGGGAGGCGAAGGCAGAGTGCTGACAGAGGCAGGCAGGACATGGGCCAGGTGCCTTTCTCGGGGTCTGTGGGTGGGGTGCTCTGGGGCTCCTGGGCGAGGGCTGGGCTGATCAGTTCAAACCAGAAGAGTGAGGCTCTCATCTATGAGGCACATGGGAGAAGCTGCTGGGAGGTGGGGCGGGGGCTGTTCCTCAGGGCTGTGGGAGAAGTCCTCCCAGGGACTTATGTTTGCCTGTGACCTGGTGGGCTCTTTTCGGGGCACACGTGTGCTTGAGAGGCTGTCATCAGTTTCAGGTCCCTTCAGGCCATTTGAGCGAATGACATGGCTACTGAGGCAGGAGTCCCTCCCAGCAAGTGTTGTTACTGCACGGTGCTACAGCGAATGGTCCTCAACAAGGTTTTGTGTGGTGTAGCGTTCCTGTGAGGGTAGTCTGCTGCTGACAGCACTTAATCTGCTCTCATCTGAGGATCTGGAGTTTCTCCTCATTCCTGAAGGACATTTTCTCTGAGTGTCAGATTCTGGGTTGATGGTTCTTTTCTTTAGACATGTGGAAAGTGTTGTGTCACTTTGTTCTTGCCTCTGTGGTTTCTGGTGGGAGAGCCGATATATTTGGATTGTTTTTTTTCCTCCCATAGGCAACGTGTCAGTTCTCTCTTGCAGCTTTCAAGATTTATTTCCTTTGTTTTTAGTTTTCAGAAGTTTGGCTCTGATGTGTCTCGGCATAGATTTCTTGAGGTCCATTCCAAATTGAGTTTGCTCAGCTTTTTGGATCTGTAGGTTTGTGTTCTCCCAAGTAGGGTAAAAGCTCAGCCGTTGTTTCTTAGCGTATTTTCCAGCCCTGCAATGATAGGAATGTTAGATCTTCTTTACAGCCCCACCGGACCCAGGGACTTTGTTTATTTTTTCTCAGTCTTTTCTCTGTTACTCAGATTGGGTAATTTCTATGGTCATATCTTTCGGTTCACTGATCTTCCCTCTGTCCCTTCCATTCTTTCTCTATCAAGTTTTTAATTTCAGTTATTTTATTTTTCAGTTCCAATTTTCCCCTTTCTTCTTCTTTATATCTTTGATTTCTTTGCTGAGCCTTTTTTTTTTTTAATTTGCTTCTAGCAGATTGTGGCCTGCTCATTGAATAACTTTTATATTGGCTGCTTAAAAACTCTCATCTTCATATCTGCATTGTTTTTGTGTTGCAGCCGGGTGAATACCTTTTCTCACTCAGTTGATTCCCTCATCTCCTAATCCATAATTGAGCCTTCTACGGGAATGTTTTCTGTCTCAAGTAGTAAGTTTCCTGTGATTGTTTTAAAAGATAAATTGACAGCATACGGACGGGTCCTGTCATTTTATCCAGTCTGTAATCCTGTGGCTTTTTATTGGAGCATTTAGGCCATTCACATTGAGTGTGATTATTGATAGGTACATTTTTATTGACATCATGTTGCCTGTGAAGTTCATGTTTCTGTAGATCACCTCTGTAAATTTCTGTTCTGTGTCACTCTTGGGTTCGTTCCTCTTTTATAGAACCCTCCTTAATATTTCTTG
>PITA01031529.1:0-15087 GCA_004023965.1 Spilogale gracilis
CCGCTCTCCGTGTGGCTCCTGTCACAGCCGCTCTCCGTGTGGTGCTGACACGGGTCGAGGTCGGCCCAGCACGCACTAGCGCCAGTGTCACCGGCACGGAAACGGCGCCGAGCGCGGAGCGGACACAGCGGCCCTGGAGCCAGGGGCAGACTGAAGCCCGAATCTCTTTCCCGGAACCCTTCCCTCACTCCCGGTCGCCCACAGGATGAAACCTGAGTGGCGCTGGTGTTGGAGGCCCTCCCGCGAAGTGACCTGTACTTCCCTTTAGCCGCTAGTCTGACCCAGAAAACACCTTCTCCGCCCAGGTGCTTCCTCGAGTACCCCTGACCACGTTCCCCGCTCGCTCGGCGGCTACTCGGGCTCCCGGCCCGGCGGGTCCCCCCTTCCCACCCAGCCCAGACCGCATTTGCACTCGGCGGGGCCCGCGGCTCCCACTCGGGGAGCCCCCGCCGCTCGGGGGGCCGGCCTCCGTGGGGCAGGGGCTGAGGGAGAGAGTTGGTCTCCTTCCCCGAATTCTCGTCACACACCGTGTCACGGAGACGCGCGCAGCGAAGTTGCTCTTTGGCAGGTGTGTGTGATAGTGAAGCCTCCATCACTCTGCGTGACTGTCCCTGAGCGAATAGTGACTCATCGGCCCCGCAGGGAACTAGGCCACCGACGCCGAGAAGGGCCAGCACCAACGGACCTCAAAAATACAGAGCTCAACAGAGAGTCAGTCGGCTCCCACTTGTTTCAAAAGTAGAGGATTTTAAAACTTAACTATACATAAAATCAAGGTCTTCAAGGGGCGCGTGGGTGCTTCAGCTGGTTAAGCAACTGCCTTTGGATCTGGTCATGATCGCAGAGCCTCGGGATCCAGTCTCGCTTCTCCTTCTCACTCCCCCTGCCTGTGTTCCTTCTCCAGCTATGTTTCTCTCTGTCAAGTAAATAAAATCTTTTTTAAAAATCAAGGTCGTTAAGTGTTTTGATTCTAATATTCTAAGCCTGCTATGCCACAGAAAGGAGCTTCTCAGCATTTTTGAGGGCAAGGTTTAAATACTGTACTGCTTCCCACAGTTCCCGGACTGACTGCATAGCAGACATTCAATAAATACCTGTTTACTGAGTAATTAGAGATGAATTTTTCCTCATACTTTTGCTAACTTCTTCCCTCACCAACTTACCTGGAGACTTCATTCACATCTCATTCCTCCGAAAAACCCTACATGTATATTAATAATATGTTTTTCTCCATTCTCTTTTTACATTGGTGACTTTTTCTCTTCCTTAGACATTAAATCTACATCTTTGGCGATTTTAGTATTATGATTACAAATTAGTGACCTTGGGATTTTTTTTTCTTGATGAAACCTTCATTTAACCAGTTTTTTGGGGGGAGGAGGTTGGTTTTTTGGTTTTTTGTGGTTTTTTTTTTTTTTTTTTTTGCTTTCCTGCTCTGTGCCTGAGATTGCAATGATGAAGTGATAGGTTCCAACATTTCTCAGGAACTCTGGACTCTTGTGAGGAAGGCAGACTGCTAAGTGGATCATTACAATACTTAGTGACTTGTCCTGTAGCAAGCCAGTATGAGGTGCCACGGCACCAGAGAGAAGTCACAGCTGTGTGTGAAGAATGAGGGAAGACTTCAGAGAGGAGGCATGGTGTGTGAGTTTCCTATTGCTGCATAACCAACTGACACAGACTTAGTATCTTAAAACAACACCTATTTAGTAGTTCGTAGCTCCCCAGGTCAGAGTTTGCATGGCATCATGGCTGGATTCTCTGCTCAGTATCACCAGGCTGAAATCAGGACATCAGCTGGGCTTAGTTCTTATCTGGAGGTTCTAGGAAAGACCTACTTTCATCCTCCTTCTTGTGGGCAGAACTCATTTCCTTGTGTTTGTAGGATTGAGGTCCCCATTTCCTTGCTAGCAATCAGCTAGGGCTTGCTGTCAACTTCTAGAGCCCACCAGCATTCCTGACAACGTGACCCCTCCATTCTCAAAGCCAGCAACAGAGAATTTCTTGAAAATCAGATCCCTCTCACATGTCGAATCTCTGCCTTCCTTTTTTGTTACCAGCCAGAGAAAACTCTCTGCTTTTTAAAAGTTCATATGATTAAATCGGGCCCTCTCAGATAACCTGTTCTTAAAATCAGTTGTGTCAGGGTGCCTGGGTGGTGCAGTCAGTTGGGCATATGACTCTTGGTTTCAGCTCGGTCGTGAGATTGAGACCTGGAGTGCAGAGTCTGCTTGGGGCTCTCTCTCCCTCTGCCCCCATCCCCTCTCTAAAATAAATAAATCTTTTTAAAAAAAAATCAACCGTGTCATACTACATAACTTAATCATAGAAGTATAGCTCATTATATTCACAGTACCAAGGGCTATGCAGGCCATGTTTACCAGCGAGATCTTCAGGGACATATGAGAATCCTGCCAGCTGAAACTTGAATTCAGGAAGTTATTTGCTGGGAGGAGTAAGGATGAAAGAATGGGCATTCCAGGCCAAAGGACTCACTTACACTTGAAGTGTAAGAAAATAACCCCATCCTGGGAAGGGCAGGAGTTGCTGGCCTAGGGGTCTTGGCAGAAATGTAGCCATAGACTAAATCTAGAGAAGAGAATACCAGATGAGAAAGGAAGGGTGTTTAAGTGGGCTAAAGATCTTGAGTAGGAAGATAAAGGGCTAAACCATAGCAGTAACTGAGGAAGTGATTTGAGGACTATCAGTTGGGATGTATTCAGCTGCAAGGAACAGGACAGCTGGCCCCAAACAGCTTAAACAACAGAGTTTCTTTTCTTATATAACAAAAACCCAATAGAGGGGTCCAAAGTTGGTTAGAGCCGTGAATTGTCATCTCCACGGTCAGAAGCTGACTCCCTCAGCTCCAAATAGCTTGGCCTCCTACACAGGAAAAGAGAAGAATTCTTATATTCATTTTCTCTCTCTCTTTCTCATAAATCTTTTCATTTTAGGACAGGTTTAGATGAACAGAGAAATTGAGCAGAAAGTACAGAGAGTTCCCATATACCCCAGATCCAGTCTCCCCAATTATTAAAATCTGAACAGTTCTCAAATTAGGGAATGAATATTAATATATTTCATTAACTGAAGTCCACACTTTATTCAGATTTCCATAGTTTTTACCTAATGTCCTTTATCTGTGTCAGAATGCCATCTAGTATCCCACATTATATTTAGTCCTCCTGTTGACTTAGGCTCCTCTTCCCTATGACATCCCTTGTTTTTGATGACCTTGGCAATCTGAGAAGCACTGGTCAGGTATTTTGTAGACTTTTCCTCCATTGTGTTGTGTCTTATGCTTTTCTCATGCTTAACTTGGGGTTATGAATTTGAGGGTGAAGATCACAGAGGCGAAATGCCTTTCTTATCACAACCTATCAGGGATACATATCATCGACAAGACTTATGGCTGTTGAGGTTGACCTTGGTTGCCTGTCTGAATCCTCACTTGTCAGATTTCTCACACTCCCCCCCCCACTTTCCATATTGTATTCTTTGAAAGGAGGTCACTGTGCTCCCACCTAAGGAGCGGAGTTGTGTTTTGCTTCCTAAGAATGCAGAGTATCTATATAAATTCTTTGGAATTCTCCATAGAAAATGTGTCTCTTCTCCCTCAGTCATCATTTATGCGATCATTTATTTATACTAATATGGACTTATAGATCTTTATTTTCCATATTAGGTTGTAATCCAATATAATATTTTTATTTTATTGCTCAAATCGTTCCAGACTTGGCCATTTGGAGCTCTTTCCATTGGTTCCTGTGACCCTTTGCCATAGCTCCATCATTGGGAGGGATTTTCTTTTCTTTTTCTATTTTTTGAGTACTTCCTTACTTTCTGGCATTACCAGATGTGCCAGACTCATCTTGAATATTTCTGCCCCAGTCCTAGAATCAGCCGTTCTCCACAGAGCCCTGTTTTCTCTTATTGGAGAATAGCATCAGAAACCAAAATCTGTGATGTAATGCACACTGAGTATTACATAAGGCTAGTGAATCACTGAATTCTACCTCTGAAACTAATAATACATTATAGTTAACTCATTAAATTTAAGTAAAAACAAAACAAAAAACCCCCAATATTTGAGGTTAGGTGTGCTTGGGATTCTCTTCATGAAGGAAAATCTCACATCAGCAGACTGCCCCTTTTGTTCTTGCTAAAAATCTGTTAATGGTACCATTGAGTTCATTCTCCACTTTTCATAAAAATCAATTTTAGCTGAGCAATAGATCTCCCATAATAAACAACCTCGCTTGCAGCTAAATGTGGTCCTGTGACTAAGTACTAGGAAAGGGAAATCAATGGAAGTGTCCATCCTAGAACCTTCTTGAGAGACCCTTCCTCAAGAGACAATAGCTTTGGCTTCTCTGTCTTCATCCCTTTTCTCCATCCTGGAATACCTTCCAACCTATGTTGGGGAATGAGGACAAGGGGCCTCACACAGAAGTGGTAGAAGCAGAACCCCCATCCCAGTCTGTACCACAGGGTTCCATACTTTCACATAAGAAAAAAATAAGTGCCTGTCACTGGTAGCCGGACTTCCTCTTGAGAACATTCATTGACTGGAGCTGGGCCAGCTCCTTTCCTGTGTCTGCAAAGAAATCGGCACTACTACGATGGGTTCGAGCCACGTGAGATATGCCCCAGGGCTGGGCACACTGCCAGGCTATGTCTGACCACAAACCCAGGCTAGACGTTACAAGGGAGCTGAGGAATAGATGGCTATGGCATGCAGTGAATTGTGTCTTCTGGGGGAAGCACATGAAGAGCCACGACTTGGGGAGCTAGAACGGAATCCCGTAGGTATACCATGTGCTGTATAAATGATCCATGGTAAGTCTATTTTTTTAATGTATTTTTTATTATTGTCATCATCATCCTCAGGCAGTTGGGGTGGACATTCATTTTGCTGTGTCAAAAAGCAAAACATTAGTAAGGTAAAGCTCCTGATTAAAAGTCCACAGTGCTTCTGTAAGCCAAGAAAAGTCATTTCTGGGATTTCCACTGTTTGGGATTGCCCAAACAACTTTCTGAGAGTGGAAAGAGACCATATGACAAGATTTCCCCCAGAGGCTGATCTTGGTCATCTCTAATTCTTTCCTTTATCAGTTGCTATTACATGTATCTCTTTAAAATTATGTTTGTTGCATATTTTCCATTATGTTACACATATTGATGGAAAATGTAGGAAACACAAGGAAGAAAACCCTCTCATTCCATCTATAGCTATTTCCATTCAGTCTTCTCCCCACAAAGATCTTTGTTGTGATGGTATTTTTTGCTTTTAAGTATATTTTTAGGTGTTTTTAGGCAATTGCAATCCTATACATGCAATTTTATATCCTATTTTTTTTTCACTTATGCAATCTAAGTAGTTTTACTTTAGTTACTGCTATAAAGACAAATCTGATAGCTGGTATGTACACTTAAATTTTAACTCTTTTATTCTAATTTCTTGTTAACAAAGGATGTTCATATAATGTATAGAGAGCTAAGGACAGCTTCCTGGCTTCCAGAGAACATAACAGAGACTTTTGAGGCGGGGAGGGGGGGGCGTCGGGGGCTTGGTGTTTATTGCAAAATGACAGACCACATGAGACACCGATGTTAAGTGAAATCTGAGAAATGAAACTCATCCAGGAGATGACTGTCCCTTTCACATTCCCTTAGCCCTCATCATGGCATCAAGGCATTAGATAGGACAGAGTACAGTGCAAAAAGAAATTATGGACTGTCACTGGGGGAGAATTTCCTGTTTTGGAAAAGGTCCTAGAATGTTTAAATCACACGGGTTATCTCAGTTAGCACATTCTAAGACTTTATAGTAAAAGAAGTGCCTTTAAAACCTCAAATTGCCAACAATAATTCCTTTTTAGCAGTTGGCCATTTGCTTGGGGCCTTCTGATGGCCTCCACCACTGCAGCACCCCCTGATGGCCCATTGTTGCCTCTGATCTCTGTGTCTCCACAGCAGAAAGAGTATGTTTCTTCCCTTTCTCCTGTTCATATCTTCTTGTCCTCTTCCTGTTCCTTTTTTTCCTTCTCTGCCTCTTCCGCACTCTTTACCATGTTCTATTAGGTGTTTCTCACAAATATCCGAGAAATACTTCAGCAGAAGGATTGTTCTCATTTGCATATTCTCATTTGCATGTGTATATTCATATTTTCATTTGCATAGGGAAAGTGGCAGAGAAAAGCGGGGTTGCTGTTACCAGGCTGTGAGACACCAAATGGAGCAGCCCTGAAAGGAGTCCAGCGTCCAGCCCTTTGCAGTGCCTGTTGTCTCTGGGTTCCTCCATAATGCCAGGTCGCAGAGCCCTGATTACCTAACGCTGCCGGGTACCACTCTGTGTCTTGCCTTCAGCTGCCCCTCCTGACACCTGGGGCTCTGCCCTCCACGTTCAGCCTGGCCTGTGCTAAAACCACTGGCTTCTTTACCTCCAGACACCCCTCTGCCCCCTTTCAGAGCTGGTTTGCAGGACCTTCCCCACCCCACGCCAGGTACACCATCGTGGGTATTGACCCCGATAGACACTGGTGGACAATTAGTCATCTCCATCCTTTGGGCTCATGACGTGCCTCAACCTAGTGTGGTGCAGCTCCTTCCACAGCTGGTTCCTGCAAGTGTGCTCAAAGGGATGCTGTCCTTTCTTCATCTGAAGGTCTGGCCCTTCATCAGAGGCCGGCCTCTCTGGAGCTGCACTGGAGAGAGTTCAGTGTCCTGAGAAACGGCAGTGCCCCTGACCCCTCGGCCCCTCCAGACTGCTGATGTTGCTCAGAGCTTGAACAGTTTTCTGTCGCCACTGGAGACACAATGTGTCTCCTGGAGCACCTAAGACTACCGTTCCCTTGCCACTGCCTGCCCCCCACCGCCATCCTTAAGAACCACCCTCTCATGTCCTCTGCCCTGGAAGTTAGTCATGCCAATCCTCAACCCTTGAGATTGTGGCCTCAAACTTCATGTAATTTGTGGAGGAATTTCTTTCCTCTTTTTCTTTCTTTCTTTCTATCTATCTATCTTTCTTTCTTTCTTTCTTTCTTTCTTTCTTTCTTTCTTCTTTCTATTTATTTATTTGACAGAGAGGCAGCAAGAAAGGGAACACAGCAAGAAAGCAGGGCAAGTGGGAAAGGGAGAGGGAGAAGCAGGCTTCCCACCAAGCAGGGACCCTGATACAGGGCTTGATCCCAGGACTCTGGGGATTATGACCTGAGCAGAAGGTAGACATCTGATGACTGAGCCACCCAGGTGCCCCTGTGGAGGGATTTCTGAGCAGAGAAACTGCACCACCCGGTTGGCTTGGCCTGGGATCTGTGGTGCAGTGGTCCCGGCACCTACTGTAGATTCCCTTAGATGCTGGTGCCCGATTTTGCAGAGCCCTCACTTACAAGTCTAGTCTCATGGCCCTGCCTTTTATGTAACCCTCCCGCCTTGAAACCCTGTAGCCTGACGAGCCCTAGAAGTGGGTCTATCTGCCACAGTGAGTCTATCTGCTGCCCCATTCTGGGTTTCTGAATGCCAGTTTCTACCAAAAGGGCCTGGGGCCGCTGCAGACATACAAAAGCCTGGGTCATTGTACATGTGTGAAAAGGACATGGAGTCGGCTTCAAGGGGCTGATTTGGGCCAAATCTGGGACGTGTGGAAGATTAAATATATAATCATTCACAAGGAACAGTGATCTAAACCTAAGTGAGGAAGAAGGGAAAGCCCTCCCTAAGAGAAAAACACAAACAACCAGCAGAGGTGAAAGCGAGGACTTAGGACATTCAAGATAGATATTCAGACCACCGGGTACAAGCCTGATGAAGAGGAGGATGCTTCCGCTCAAAGTCTCTCCTCTCAAGTAATTAATTAGAGAAGACAGTCATTTCACAGTGGAGAAGGCTGGCAAACCCCTTCAGAAAACAAAACCAAAAACCCGCAGCCCCGCCAGCCAGGCTTCTCGAAGTCACCTGCTGAAATGCCTCCCAAGGCCGACCTATGCCCTTGTGCGCTCAGCCCCTTGTGCTGAGAGTCAGGTGACTTCTGCCAGCTAAGAGCCTGAAGACAGCTGAGCCCAGCCCAGGAACGCACTACTACAGGAACTACTGGCCAAAGAAGTACTTGCAACTAAAACAATACCGATTTCCTATGGGTGACCAGCCGCCATGCGGTCAGGCTTAGCTGAGAATCTCTGCCAAGTTGTGTCAGCTCGAGCAAGTCTCTTAACCTCTCTGAGCTTTGGTCTTTCCATGGCTTGAAGGAACCAGCCCTCCCACGCCGAGACACATGAAAGCACTTCTACACAAATGCTTGTACGTGTATGTTTGGTGCTGCTTTTCTCATAATAGCTCCCAAATGGACACAGCCCAAATATTCATCAACTGGTCAGCAAAGAAAGGACCAAAACAGTGATGACATTTCAAAAGCGTTATGGTAAGTGAAAGAAGACTTTCCCATGACAAAGCACACAGACGGTGTTATTCCATTTCACATTGGTGGTACAGTGGTTAGCGTAGCCTTCCATTTCAGTGAAAGTTGAGAAAAGGTAAAACTCTAGGGGTCCGTGTGGATGCCAGGGGCCAAGGGTAGAGGACAAGCTGCAGAGGGGTGACAGAAACGTCCTAGGCCATGAACACCGTGACGCTGGTTACAACATTGTATATTTTTGTCAAAACTCATCACATTGTACAGGTAAAAATGGCATATTCTACTGTGTGTAAGTTAAGCCTAATAAAACTGATGAAAAAATAATACTGGCATTACATCGTTCTTATGAGGGTTAATAGGATGATGTATGCAGGGCCAAGCCTATTGCCTGACCACAAGAGGAGCCCTAAAATAATAACTGTTTACCGCGTATGCTGTCTTGGGCATAAGTAGGACAAGGGTGTAGGCAAGAGGCCTTCCCAGGGGAGCCACCTTCTCCAGATACTCGGCAGCTAGCCTGGTAATGCGGGGTGGAAGGAGAAATGCGCATGTTGGGAGGCCCGCACAGGAGGTCGTCACCACCCGGAGGGCACCCAGAGCAGCAGAAGGCCTCCTGCACTGAGGAAATGGGCGTGCGCCTGCGTCTGAAGAGCCTCCTTCTGCCATGCTCCTGCCTCAGCTTCAGGAGGTCCCTTCCAGCCACCTCTGCCCTTACCCGGCCAGAATGGCGAAGCCCATCCCCTCTGCTGCCACTGCCCACACCTTCCGCACCCCCCTCCCACCCCGCCGTGCACAGCCTTGGCCCATTCGTTGCCCGGGCAGAGCTCCATATCCACCAAGGAATCTGCCTCTGCAGTCTGCATTCACTCTGGTCTAGAAGCTCTTTGCTTGAGGATCAAACCACTGCCCCAGGAGAAGCTGGAGGGAAGGCCAAGAGGCCTAGGGGAAAAGCAAAGGAAAGACAGCAGTGCAAGAAACAGGCCTCACTGTTACAGCAAGAGACTGAGTTGTATTTATATATGTTATGTCTTGTTGCTTGGCAACCAGGCCTCAGCCCAAGTGCCAGCTGGGAAGGAGGGGGTCTCTTTGTTGGAACTGCTCAGGGTGACTCATCTCTATACACTCCAGCCCCCGGGACTAGGTTAATGAACGACACATCATTTCAGACTGGGTGCAGGCCGCAGGGTTTTGCTTGCTGTGGAATCCCAGCCTGGAGAAACACCGGCTCCTCGAAGGAGCACGGGCTGAGTACAGTTAGACCACTGCTGGGCTCCTGGTTCCACCAGCTGAGTAGTCTTGAGCAAGTCACTTAAACTCTCTGACCTTGCCCTCCTCATCTTTAAAGGTTATAAGAATGACTCCTCATTGAGAGTTTACAACAGACTCTCAAACACAGTAACTCATCCACACTTACACTTCTCCCCATTGGACAATGAGGAAACTGTATGTAATCTAGGGCAAAGTTAACCAACTTTCCTAAAGTCACCTAATTTTTAAGTGGAAGGGGAAGAATTCGAACCCAGGTCTCTGCAGGACAGTGCACTGTATGTCTTTTCACTGTAACACCCAACCTTGTGTTCCAGTGCTTAGCCATCCGTGGGGCCCAGGGACTGAGTTCTGGGGTGAGGGCTGGTGTAATCAGTAGGGCAGTCTCTCAGGATAGAGGGTCTGAGAACTCTCTCTGATGTCAGTGCCTTGTCTTTAGAAAAGCTCCCACGGCCTCTGCACTCAGGGGTGGGGTGGGGGTGGGGGTACAAAGCCACCTTTATGCCTTAGCCTGCCTGCTCTTGCTGTCAGCTCTACGTCCCTTTTTCTTTTCTTTTTTTTCTTTTTTCATTTCTTCTTTTTTTTTTTCCAGCTCCCTTTTCCTAGACTGGGTCACTTCCCAGGGTGGCCTCCATGAGCTGCAGTGCCAGATTTTGGCCACCAGCTTCCTGTGGCTACAGGAATCATTGTAAAGGATGCAAATCTGGCCGGGTCACTCCCCTTCTCAGAGCACATCACAGCCCCTATTGCCCAGAGGATGAAGTTTAAACTCCACGGGGTGGTAGGCAGAGAGGACCTCCCTAATGGGCCCTCTGGGTCTCCAGCCCCTCCTTGTCCTTTCCATCACACTTTGCTCTCCAGGCCCCAAATAGCCTGCCCCATCCCACCCTATACATCTCTTACTGCAAGGTCCTCTGTGGCATCTTGTCCGCTTCCCAAGGACACTGAGAGCACCGTGAGGGCAAGGCCTTCACACTTCCATCCTGCACGGCTGCTTCTGCATCAGTACCTTCTCAGAGCCTTTGCTGAGCAATTGGTGAAGGGACAGGTGAAGGACAAAATAATATACTTTATTTCAAAGAGCCTACGGTATCCAACATTAGGCATTTGGGGCTATTGAATAAGGCCAGGAAGTCCTGGTTCAAGACCCTTAGCCTAATGTCATCCGACTCTTCACATTTTCAAAAAAATCTACTCTCATTATCCAGACCTATTTCCCAGTAGCTACACAAACGTAGCATTGTTTGAAAGGTCATAAGTAATTAAAAAGCCATAACATTTGGGGCAGTCAGTTACCCTGTCTGCCCAATAAGAAAGAGGTTGGCCTGCAGGGGTGTTTTTCAAACTACAGGTTTGGATCCACTCATTGGTGCACTGTGGAATCAAACTAGCTGCAAATAACCTGCCTGGAGTAGAGAACGGCGTGTGTCATACACAAGAGTAGATACTGGTCTAAGCTGAATATATGTCTATATGTTAGGACATGTTGTAAGATGTCCTTCTTGTAGTGGGACACAAGCAGTGGAGTCTGAACGCTGTACTCCCTCTGAGCCCCAAGGATTTCAGCATTTGGAACTGCAAAGTGGCTGGCCCCTCGTGCAAAGGCCCATCTGTGCTGGGTGAACCCCACTGCACTGGTGCATCAGCGCCCCTGCCATTGTCTTCGGCTTGAGAAAAGCAAATCATGAACAAAGGCATTGTTAAAATCAAAACTGAAAGGTCATCCTCTCCACCCCAACTCAGACCCCAGGTGCATACCCCTGGTGCATATGCTTGCCTACACACCAGTGTTCCTTCACTTTTATTTTAGAATTTTTAAGATGTATTTATTTATTTTAGAGAACAGAGAGTCAGAAGAAGAAGGAGAGAGAGAATGTCCAGCAGACTTCCCATTGAGTACAGAGCTCGACACAGGGTTGGATCACAGGAACCTACGATCTTGACCTGAGCCAAAATCAAGAGCTGGATGCTCAACCGAGCCACCCAGTCGCCTCTCCTTGTTTTTTTAAATTGAAGTACAGTTCATACTCAATGGGAATTTAGTTTCAGATGTATAAAACAGTGATTCCATAAGTCTATGTGTATGATCACGAGCCTGGCTCCCATGGGTCACCATACAATGCATGACAGTGCCATTGATGATATTCCCTATGCTGCACCGTTTATGCCCATGATGTACTCATTCCATAACTGGGAAATCTGTATCTCCCACCCCCTTCACCTGTTTTGCCCACCCCACCTCCCAGCAACCATCAATTTGTTTCCTATACTTATGGGTCTATTTCTGCTTTTCCTTTGTGTGTGTGTGTGTGTGGTTTTTTTTTATTCCACACATAAGTAAAATCATATGGTATTTCTTTCTCTAACTTACTTCACTTAGTATAATAGTTTCTAGATTGACCCACGTTGTCACCAATGGCAAGATTTCATTCTTTTTTATGGCTGACTAATATTCCATAAATTATATATATATAAATTGCATATATATCTTCATACATATCTTCTTTATCCATTCATCTACCGATGGATACCTGGGTTGCTTCTGTATCTTGGCCAGTGTCAATAATGCTAAAATAAAAATAGGGATGTATGTATCTTTTTTAATTAGTGGTTTTCTTTCCTTTGGGTAAATAACCAGTAGTGGGTACTTCGATCATATGGTACTAGATCATACGGTAATCCTATTTTTAATTTTTTAAGGAAAATCGTACTGTTTTCCACAATGCCTACACCGATTTACATTCCCACCACCAGGGCATCAGGGTCTCTTTTTCTCTACATCCTCACCAACATTTGTTATTTCTTATGTTTTTGAGTCTTGTGTTTTGAGTTTTTGAGCCATTCTGGTATGAGGTGATAGCTCATTGTGGTTTTGATTTGCATTTCCCTAATGATCAATGATGTGGAACACCATTTCATGTGTCTGTTGGTCATCTGTATTTTTTGTTTGGAGAAATGTCTGTTCAAGTCCTCCATACATTTTTTTTTTTAAAGATTTTGTTTATTGAGGTGCCTGGGTGGTTCAGTCGTTAAGCGTGTGCCTTCAGCCCAGGTATGATCCCGGAGTCTCACATTCAAGCCCCACATCGGGCTCCCTGCTGGACAGGAAGGAAGCCTGCTTCTCCCTCTCTCACTCTGCCTACTTGTGTTCCCTCTCTAGCTTTGTTTTTCTCTGTCAAGTAAATAAATAAAATCTTAAAAAAAAAAAAAGATTTAGTTTATTAATTTGCCAGAGAGAGACAGTACAAGCAGGGAGAGTGACAGAGAGACATGGGTTTTTTGCTGATCAGGGAGCCAGATGCGGGACTCAATCCCAGGACCCTGGGTTCACAAACTGAGCAGAAGGCAGCCGCTTAAGGGAGTGAGCCACCCAGGTGTTCCTCCTCCATACATTTTTTTTAAAGATTTTATTCATTTATTTGACAGAGAGAAACACAGCTAGAGAGGGAACACAAGCAGGGGGACTGAGAGAGGGAGAAGCAGGCTTTCCACAGAGCAGGGAGCCTGATGTGGGACTCAATCCCAGGTCTCGGGATCATGACCTGAGCCGAAGGCAGTAGCTTAACCAACTGAGCCACCCAGGTGCCCCCTCTCCTCCATACATTTTTAAACAGATTATGTGTGTGTGTGGGGGGGGGTTGGTGTTGAGTTGTATAAGTTCTTCATATACTTTGAATATTAATCCTTTATTGGATAGATCATTTGCAGCTATCTTCTCCCATTCAGTAGGTTACCTTTTGTTGATGGTTTCTTTCTGAATCCTTCCTTTCATTTGCATGGAGGCCAGGCTTCCCACAGGTACTCCCAGCCAAGGATTGAATGGACAGTCACCTGCCCTCCCTACCTTGGCTCACTGGGCTCTGCCCACTTTCTCTCAACTGTTTGTGTCCCCACCTGTCACCTCCCCACTCAGCCCTGCACAGCTTGCTCTTTTCCTTCCCAAGCTGTATGAAGGCCAGTCCAGTTTTGCATTTTCATTTAAACAAGTTAAATCTGATTTGTGCCTAGATTCTACTTCCTAAATACCATTCTCCAATAAAACAAACCAGGGCTCCTGTAGAAACAGCTGGTTCCAGGGCTGGGGCAGGGAAAGTACCAGAAAAGCCTGGACCATCTTGTGCCAAACAGTGAGGAAGCACTCCAGGAATGATGGAGGCATGTCAGGGAGCACAGAAGCCAACTGAAAGGAGCTCTCAATCACCGAATCTCGTACAATTTGAGCAAAATGAAGAGTAATGGATTAGAACCCACAGAATGAAATAAATATCTAAAAGACCATCTATAAAGATGTAAAAATAATGGACTAAGTAAATAAATGGGGGCAAGAGACAGTTCCTCTTTACAGTAGAATTCCCATTGATGTAGAAAGAATAGTGGAAATAGAAAAATTATTTTTTGGTAAAAATCACAGCAATAACTGTTGCAAACAAGAATCATCAGGGATGCTAAAATTAGTGGGAAAAGGTATGAGAGATCAGGATATTTACACAGTCATAAAGCATCTCCTCACAGAATGCTGATTAATTACTAAGGAAAACAGTGACTTTATAGCAGAGAAACCTCAGGGAGACATGACTTTCACCAAGTGATCAAAATTATTATGAGCAGGTTAGACACATCAGCACCACCTGATAGGGCATCTGGAGAAGGGCACATCACTTCTGTGGTATTCTTGCCAAAAATGCCTAAGTTCAGACTAGGAAGGAGAAAACAGGGAGCTCTGTCCCACAACAGAACTGGTCAGTGTTGCAGCAGCAAGAGGAGACTGCGGCACTATCCCAGGGGGAGCTGATGGGGACAGGACAGCTGAATACCAGTGGGATTCTGAATGGGATCCTAGGTCAGAAACAGGATACTGGTGGGGCCTCCGGCAAAATCCAAATAAGGCCAGTAGATAAGTGAACAGGGTTGTATCACTGCTAATTCCCTGGCTTGGGTGCTTCTGTGGTTAATATTAGGGGAGATCTGAGCTAAGTGTGCTATACTGGCAACTTTTTGTAAGTCTAAATTTTCAAAATAAAGACTGCATGCTGGTAGACAGTCTATAGGATGGCAACCAACTTCCTTTTTTTTTTTTTTAAGATTTTATTCATTTATTTGACAGAGAGAGAGTATGTGCAGGCAGAAGCAGGGGGAGCGGCGCACAGAGGGAGAAGCAGGCTCTTTGCTGAGCAGGGACCCTATGTGGGGGCTCATCCCAAGACCCTTAGATCCTGACCTGAGCCTACACTTAACTGCTTAACTGACTGAGCCACCCAGGGGCTCCAGGATGGAAACTAACTTTAAACTGGACTTCTGATTTGTCTGTGGTCAGCAGTTGTCAGCACTGCCCACTGCTGGGAATGTTAAGCATTCCAGAGGCTACATTCACTCCCAGGGGGAAATGCTGGGGGGGGGGGGGGGGGGGG
>PITA01031530.1:0-15096 GCA_004023965.1 Spilogale gracilis
TGGCTCTACTCTCCTGCCCTGCTTCAGGAGGAATCCCCACCCCTGGCTCTACTCTCCTCCCTGCTGCAGGAGTACTCCCCACCCCTGGCTCTACTCCCCTGCCCTGCTTCAGGGGTACTCCCCACCCCTGGCTCTACTCTCCTGCCCTGCTTCAGGAGGAATCCCCTCCCCTGGCTCTCCTCTCCTGCCCTGCTTCAGGAGGAATCCCCATCACTAGCTTTGATGGTGTGCTTACTCTATGTCTGGTATGGAGTTCAGCTTATAATTACTTATTCTTATAACAATTCCAAACATCTACTATTGTCGCCCAGCATATAGTTAGTAGAGGTAAAATCCATACCTTTGACATCTGATTTCAGTGACTATCCTCTCATGAAGACCATGTCAGTGAAATACTTTGATACCAAGCTGTTTAGATTTAGTTTTCTGTTTGCTTTCTCCACAGGCCTAGTTCACAGGGCTTTCTAGACGATAAAGACTCAATACCATCTTATCATGGTAACTCCACTTGGCTGTTGTTGTGTTCAATCCTCTGTACAGCCCTTTGAAGTAACAGATGTGAAATAAACATCACAGTGCTGGATGTGGGTGGCAAGGTGAGGCCTGACACTTCCCTCTAGGTGCCTACAGGCCCTTGGGTGTCACACCAGTGTGTTCTCTTCCCCGTGTGTCGTCCTTCACTGCTGTTCTGGGCAAGTCTAAAGACATAATTGGCACACACACAAAGTAAACCTGGACCCTGCTGGCTTGTGCATTTTCTTTTCTCTCCTTGGGAGCTGGCTGACAATAGATAGCTAAAGGCCTTGAAGCCTCCTGGACCTACAGAAAACTTGGCAACAGGGTCTGAGGGAACGCAGCCCAATCCAGGATTCTGGTGACCAGGGAGTGAGCCTGGCTCATTCCCAGGATCTGGGTTAGAAGCCTAACTGTCTGTCACCATCAGCTGAGTCCTGCAGCCTCCCTCAACTGATGGTAAGGAGGATATTTTAACACTCCTGTCTCAATCTAGATACGTTTTTTCTTATTAGTTGGCTGGTTTAAGAAGGCAGACACACAAGAGAGGTCTGGCATTTACTGCACACCCTGACACTAGACAACCACAACACTAGACATATAATGATGATTCCATAACTTTCGGGTCACTTCTGTTTTTCAGGGAAGCCCAGGGACCCCTGTGGAGTCACGCAACTCATCAGTGACATTTGAGATTTGAGCTCATATCTGTCCCCCGGGCCCCAGGGATTTAGGAACCAATGAATTAGCAGAAACACAGAGACCGCTTGGTGTATGAGAGCCTCAGGTGCCGACCACAAGAACACACGTCTCAGGAAGGTTTCCCAGACCTGGAGCCCTCTCTGCTGAATTCCGAGAGTTTTCAGCAAGGCAGTGGCACCTCCAGTATGCCTCTGATAAGCCGGTGCCTGGCTCACAAACACAGCTCTGCTGGCGACTCCTGCCAAGAGCCATGATAGCTTCGGGCACCGCTAGCCACATGCTGAATCTGCCGTCAACAATTCAAGTAGCCAGAGAATCCCAGCGTCAGCTGATTTGCAGAAACACCATGGCCTCTGCTGCTCCCAGTGCTTCAGCCCTCCCTGCCTGGTCATGGGGGGGGGGAGCGGGGGGGCAACTGCTTCCTTGTCAGGTGCAAAGCCGACACACTGAACCAGGAATGGTATTTTTTCTCTCCTGCAAGAAATCTCCAGTGGTAGATAACATCAAATGGCACTGTAACATTATCCGAAGGTAGAGTCAAATGTCACATGCTGGGAGGACAGGCTGCTGTTCTACTGTGTGGGTGTGTGTCTCCCCCGGGCCCATGGTCAGACCCTCTGACCCTGGAGCGAGATCATGACCTTAGGAAAACCTTCTTTGCCTTCATCTCTTGACACTGTTTTTTTCTTCTTCTCTTTTATAACAGAAGAAGTAGGAAATAGGTCCCATTTTGTTATTAAATTAATCTCTGGGTATTTGTTAAAATAAATGCTTTCACCAGTAATAAGAAGTGAATGTCTAAACAGTTGTCTGTTATTGCAAGAATAAAGTGAGGCCATAGATTAGGGTTGTAATGATAGTCTAGTTCTATAATAATTAAAATAAAACAATAACACGTACATGTGTTTGGGCTGGCATCCCACTGTCTGTCTTCAGCATAGTTCATGTCATGATACTTTATTCTGTGTAACCGGCCATGAACTTGAATTCTATAAGATAAAGTCCTGAAGTCATGGTTCACAGTGTCTTGAATCTTCTCATCTTTTTATTTTTATTTCCACTACTATGGACAAAAGTCCCAATAGTTCATTCTGGAACAGTCTTCAGAGTATGACACACAGCTTTTTAAAAAATATCTGACTTCAATATAACATTCTACACTCATCTTCCAAAAATCTCTCTTTCTTCCCCATATTCTTCCCTATTGGACATCTTTATTTATTTATTTTTTAAATATTTTTATTTAATTATTTGACAGAGACAGGCACAGCAAGAGAGGGAACACAAGCAGAGGGAGTGGGAGAGGGAGAAATAGGCTTCTTGCCAAGTAGGGAGCCTGATATGGGCCTTGATCCCAGGATCCTGAGATCATGACCTGAGCCAAAGGCAGAGGCTTAACGACTGAGCCACCCATGTGACCCTATTGGGCATCTTCAAAGCAAGAGAAGAGACTGTATCCAAGCAGTGTCTAGGATCTCAGGTGTCTTTACTCACACACCTGGACTGGAATGCCTGGGCCTCCTTAAGCTTTTCTCTTTTCTTCTGTCTCTATCTCTCTCAGTTTTTCATCTCTCTATAGGGTGCTGAAGCTATTTGTTCAATTGGTCTTCCCTGATCTGGCCTGAGGAATTGTATGCTGTCACATCTGCCACATACTGTTAGTCCAAAAGACCCCAAAGCCTGTTCAAGGGGCAGAACACATTTTCTGCCTCTTGAGGGAAGGTGTGACAAGGAATGCCTGGGTGTGTTCTATCCATTTACTGAATCCCTTCCATGTCCAGATGCTGTATCTAAACATGTAATGATCCTTTTTAATCTTCCTAGCAGTCTCATTGAAAAGATTGGTTACCCATTTTGTAGAGGTAAATTGAAGCATAGAGCAGTTAGATAACTTCACAGAGCTAGGAAGGGATAATCCAGGACTCAGAGCCAGGCTCATCTCCAGATTACTGGGTGTGCCCTTCTCACCTCACCCTGCCTACTGCATTGTAGGTTCTCAAGTCATACCTGGTCAATGAATGAATTAATGAATGAACATTAGATTTCAAATCCTATAAGCATTCTATACAGCTGAACACAAGTTAAATATCACAAACTTCTCTCCTATGCTCTATATTCTGTTTTTATACTTCAAATGTGAATTGATTTACTAACTCATTAATACACGTGTATCACCAGCATGAATGTATCTTAGATTTACTATTATTCAGACACTTTTCCAAATGCTAAGGGAAAGCAATGGATAAGCCCAGTGGTCACTGATATCATAGAGCTTACACTGCAGAAAGAAAAACAATACTTAAAGAGACAATGGCCTGATGGATTAATGAATCATAGTTTGTAATAATATAATGAAGGGTTATCTTAGGGTTGTGATCTAGAATTGCTCCCTCCAAACAATGATACTTTTACCAGGAGTTTTATTATTAGAAGGACAAAATGGTGCCTCCAACTGACCTGATTCGACCACGTTTTCTTGTGATGTCAGATTCCAGTAAGCTTGGGTTGACCACATCCCTTGGACATAAAGGTTTACATTGGGGTCTGTGGGTGTCTGCCCTGTGGTCTTTTCATTATCAGATTGTGATTACAGTGTGGTGGTCACTTAATTGATCATTGGTTAAAGCACAATCGCTGAACTTTGACACTAGTGATATTTGGGTAGGATAATTCTTTGTTGTGAAGACTGCCCAGTGCATTGAAGGAAGTTGAGACACCCTAGGCCTCTATATCCTATAACCCAGTAGTACCAGCCTCCACTTGTGATAATCGAAAATATTCATAGCCATTGTCAAATATCCCCGGTGAACTAAAGGATTTCCAGTTAAGAACTACAGGGTTAAAAGCAAACAGACACTGATATAAGCCCAAATACTTCTGCTTCCTAGTTGTGAGATCTTGGAGAAGTCCCTGTCTCCCAAGGCTCTCTGACAGTATCTATAAAATTGGCTTATGCATATGTGAGTTCCTCACAAGGGTTTTTTATAAAAACTGTCATAATTTTCACCAACATTTATTAAGTGCTTATGATAATCTAAGCACTGTTTTTTTCTGGATGTATACATTTGTAAATTATTTATTAAAATTAAATTTTCTTAAAGTAGAATAATGTAATCCATTGAAGTACCTTTACTTCAATCATGGGATGTGTCATGATAAATTTCATGATAAATTTTAAAAAATCATGCTCAAAGCATATTTTAAAAGCAAACATGAATGATTCAACTGTGTGATATTCTAGAACGGTGTTGTCCAATACGGTGTTTGGTTGGTCACACGTATCTATTTACATTTAAATTCATCTAGACACTATTTTAAGTTTTTGCATATTGATTCACTGAATCCCAGAGAAATGTCATGAGGAAAGTATAATGATATATCTCCATTTTATATATAAGGAAACCAAGAGAATTTAACCCTATAGCCTATGGTCTATGGAGTGTTTTGTGGAGATAACATTCTATTTTAGCCTCACTGTGCACCGTTGTTGCTTGTCTCAAATGGCCACTCCTCGCCTCACAGATAAACCACCAAGAGTGACAGAACGGGAGCACCTGGGTGGTTCAGTCACTCAAGTGTCTGCCTTCCACTCAGTTCATGATCTCTGGGTCCTGGGATTGAGCACCACATTGGGCTCCCTTCTTGGCAGGGAGTCTGTTTCTCCTTCTCCCTCTGCCCCTTCTCCCCCAGTATCACTTATTCTCTCTCCCTTTCTCTGTCTTTCAAATAAATAAAATCTTTTTAAAAAGAATCACAAAACAGATTTTCAGGCATAAAGTAAAATAATACCTTAAGAGGAAAGCTAACAATTACAGAATATGCTCTCTGTACTTTGAACCATATTAAGTGTTGGAAATCCAGAAGTGAACAAAGGCCAAGACTTGCCCTCAAGGCTCTCAGAGCTCCCAGTGACCCCACTATTTGGAAGACTCCCAGCTCTCTCCACTGCACTCAGAGGTCCTGGAGGACATACATGCCAACAGGATCCTCTGACCTGAAGGTCGTCCATCAGAAGGAATCTGAGAACACACGTGATCCCTCTGCTACATGATAACTGTTTGCAGAAAGGGTTGGAGGAAACGGAGCCTTGAGGCAGGCAGGTCCTCAAAGGAGCTGTTCCTTTTGTGCCAGGGCAGAAGGCAAGCCTCAGCTGGAACATAGGAATACAAAGAGGAAGATCTTACAACCTTTGTGATTTGGAAAAGCAAATGTTTTTGAGTCTCAGTTTCCCTAGCCACAAAGTCATGATAATGGTACCAATTATCTAGATGCCGTAATGATTGAACAGATAAAACATAGAAAACAAGACAATGTGAAGTCCTCAATAACTTTCAGCTGCTGTAACAACTACTGTGAAGCAATGAGCAGAGTAGGTCTGAGAAACTGGTGGCTTTTACTTGCCTAGTGCTCTTTTCTCAGGCTTCCAGCTTCTTTCTTACTGCCCTGAGGATAATGTTATTGTAAACATTGACCTTATAAAGATGCACAGAAACCTCTTTTTATACACTGAAGCAATGCAAAACAAAAAAAAATCCAAAAAGCCAAAGCAATTCTCTTTCATGTTTTGCAAGTTCCACTGGGATTTCTTTTCCAAACGAAGATATTCTATTTCTATTCCAGGAAGTAAAGATATTGAAAATAAGAAAGTTCCCCTTAAGATTCACTATTCAGGAGCTCAGCAGTTTTTCCTTTTTATTTTCTCATTTTCCCATATATCATCTGACTTATATTCACTCTCCTGTGTTCTGCCAAAAGCGTGGTGAATACATTTAAAGAGGGAAAAAATAGCCAACTCAAACCAAAGCATCCAAACCTAATAAATATTGTTCCTTCGATTCATTCATTCAGAAAATAATCACTGTCTACCTACTATGTACTGGGCATATTCTAGGAACTAAGCAAATGATTTTTTTTTTTAAGTCCTGTGCTCCTAGGGAGCTCCCACCTGAATAGGATAGAATCACAAACAAACGAGTAATACCATTTCTGCTAATGCTTGAAGTTATTCATTAAATAAAATATCCAAAGGTAGGGATTTAGGGGATGTGGCTGCTTCCTAAAACAGAGAGAGTTCAGGAAAATCGCCTCTGAAGAGGAGGTATTTGAGCTTGATAACCAAAAGCAAGTGGAAAGAAGTTGTGGAGAGGGCAGTTCAGGTAAGAGAAAGCAATCCTAATGGATGTGGGAACCAGCTAAAGGTCTCCGAAGGATAGCGATCCATCAGATTGAGTAAGGATGTTTAAGAGCAACAAGATGGAGGGTGACCCTGGAGAAGGGGCAGAGGACAGGTCACCTAATACCTCCTAGGCCGTGGGGAAAATATCAGATTTTCATCCAAGGAGAGATGATTGGATAATTTGAGAGGAACCGTAGAAGATGTTGGAGCAGATTTACATTTGAAATGATCGCCAGCTGATGGACTGAGAAAAAAACCAGCTCTGAGAAGACAAGTCAAAAGTACTCCGAGTCAAGGGATGGTGGCCAGGCTAGCATGGCCATCCAGAAGCTGGTGAAATGTGGCCACATTTGGGTTGATGGGCATAGTGTCGGGGGCTTGCTACCAGACTGCATGTGAGTTGTGAGTGAAAAGAAAAGGTAAAGGTGACTCAAAAATGGGGTGGACAGAGGTGCCCATCTCCTGGGATGAGGGACATTAGAGGAAGAGCAGGCTTCAAGGTGCAAGGGTGAAACACGCAGCCCACGCTGTCTATTTTGAATAGATGGAGTGAGAGAGAAGCCTGCTAGACATCGTGCAGAGATGGTGGTTCTGCTGGGCACATACACACGTGGCTCCAAGGAGATGCTAAAGTTCTAGCAGCTGTGAGCTTGCTGACCACATGAGCACTTACAAACACGAAGCTCCTGCATGGACCTGCCACAGACTTCACCCGTGTTCATAGTGAAGACAAGACCATAAATGTATCAGAGATGAACGTAATCGAGTAAGCTTTAGTCAAGGAGGAAGCAGCAGAAGTAGGAGAGAAAAGCCTTACTGTCACAGGCTTTGAGAACTGAAGGAAGCTGAGCTGGGTGGGACGAACTGCGCTGGAGTCCACTACTTGGGAAAGAAGCAGCAGATGGAAAAGAGCACCCAACAGTCATGAAGGTGTGGATTATGGAAACTGGCAAAACCAAACATCTGCAGGGTTGACTGGCAACCTGGAGACCCAGGAGACCCCACTGTGAAGATGAAATTTGAAAACAGTCTGCTGGAGGATTCTCTCTGTCTTGAAGAGGCCAGTCTTTTTGTGTTCGCCAGTCCTTAATCTGAATTGAAAGCAATCTGTTTACTCAAAGTTTACCTATTTAAATGTTAATCTCATCTGAAAACACTTTCCAATTTGACACATAAAATTAACCATCACAAAGCCTGATACACTATTTGAAAAGAGACAAGTATTCAAAACCCAACTTTACCATACTGTTGAACAGTAACAATGCTGACCATTCCATTGTGTGCTGAATACCATAGGAATCATTTTATTTTAACTCACTCAATCTTCACATCAGCCCAGTAAGAGGTGCCAATATTATCATTTTACAGAGAAGCCAAGTAAACTCTGAAAGACTGTATACACTTTCCAAGGACAGATGTGTCAGAGTAGGGTGTGGTCACTGGCTGATCTCAAAAGCCAGGCTCTTTAACCAAACTCTGTTGTGACCACTTTGAGTCTTATATACTCAGTTTCCCTGACTGATTATGGGAATTAGTCATACTAAGAGCTGGTAGAGATTAAATGGCATAAAATCATCTGGCAAGGTAGTTGAAATTTAATATATGGCAAATAAATTCTAATGCCTTTCCTCTCAAATAGTCAATGGCTTACTCCATTCATTTATTCATTCATTCACCCATACATTTAACCAATAATCATCATGGTCCAATATTATTAATACCATTATTAACCTTTACAGGAAGAGATGATTTAATTCCCAGTCTTCATTGATAATGGTTTGGGCATTGGTGATATTTTGCATTTGTCATAAAATAAAATCCAAACTTCCTGATGTGGTGTTCCAGGCCTTTCACTCTTAGGTTCCCATGGCCACATCTCCAGTTCCATGTTCTGCATGGTGATAAGACACCTTCGTAACCCACAAGTGGCCACATGGTGGGCAGCTACATGGGCTTCTGAGCATTACACAGACATCTCAGGCCTAAGCAGAGCCTCTTATTTTTCCCATTATCTTTGCTGTTACCTCTTCTGAGAATTATGGCAAGTACTACTACACTTATGAAGTCGCTATTATTTGTATTACTATGGGAATTACTACTTTGGTTATAATAGCATTGTGAATTATTGTGAATATTCAGTGAATATTCAGCAAGTTATTCATCATTTAAAAAGTATTTATTTAACATCTTTTACTGTGGGTAATCTGGGGAGCTAAAGAAGGGCTTTGAGGAAAGAGTGTATGTTCTTTCTATTTTTTTTCCAGTGCTCCAAGATTCATTGCCCATTCCCCACACCCAGTGCTCCATGCAATAGGTGCCCCCAGTACCCACCACCAGGCTCTCCTATCCCCCCACCCCTCCCTCCAAGTCCCTCAGTTTGTTTTTGTGTCCAAAGTCTCTCACGTTTCATTTCTCTCCCTGAATTACCCTACTTCCCATTTCCTTTCCTTCTACTGTCTTCTGTATTAGCCCTTATGCACCACAAGTAAGTGAAACCATGTGATACTTGACTTTTTCTACTTGGCTTATTTCACTCAGCATAATCTCTTCCAATCCAGTCCATGTTGCTACAAAAGTTGGATATTCATCCTTTCTGAAGGAGGCATAGTATTCCATTGTATATATGTACCACATCTTCTTTATCCATTCATCTGTTGATGGGCACCTTGGCTCTTTCCACAGGTTGGCGATTGTGGCCATTGCTCCTATGAACATTGGGGTACATATGGCCCTTCTTTTCACTACATCTGTATCTTTGGGGTAAATGCCCAGTAGTGCAATTGCAGGGTCATAGGGTAGTTCTATTTTTAATTTTTTAAGGAATCTCCACACTGTTTTCCAAATTGGCTGCACCAACTTGCATTCTCACCAACACCGTAAGAGAGTTCCCCTTTCTCCGCAGCCTCTCCAACACTTGTTGCTTCCTGTCTTGTTAATTTTGGCCATTCTGACTAGTGTAAGGTGGTATCTCAGTGTGGTTTTGATTTGAATTTCCCTGATAGCTAGTGACGCTGAACATTTTTTCATGTGTCTGTTAGCCGTTTGTATATCTTCTATGGAGAAGTGCCTCTTCATGTCTCTTGCCCATTTTTTGATGTGTTCATCTTCTTTTTGGATGTTGAGTTTGAGTACTTCTTTATAGATCTTGGGTATCAGCGGAAAGGGTGTGTGTTCTAACATAGATTTCAAAAATAGGATTCTGATTCTTGCATTGAGAGGAGGGTAGGGACAGGAAAAACATAGTGACAACAGAGGGACCAGTTGAGAGGCTATTGCAATGATCCAGATGACAGAGGAAGGGGTCCCAGGCCATGTGGCACTGATGGAAGGGGTGAGAAGTGGCCAAATTGGATCAATTGTGAAGGGACAGGAGTTGGCAGGGGTAGGTGAAAGATCAAATGCCAGTCATAAGAGAGAGTGATGATCCAAGAATGACTCAAGGATTTGAGTCTCAGCAAACAGAAGCCTAGAGTCACTGTTCGTTGAGCTGTGGAGAGTATGTGAAGAGCAGGATACATTGATGATGTTTGAAATGTCTCTTAGAAGTACATGTGGAGGGCGCCTGGGTGGCTCAGTTGGCTAAGTGACTGCTTTCGGCTCACGTCATGATCCTGGAGACCCTGGATCGAGCCCCACGTTGGGCTTCCTGCTCCGCGGGAGGCCTGCTTCTCCCTCTCTCAGTCCCTCTGCTTGTGTTCCCTCTCTAGCTGTGTTTCTCTCTGTAAAATAAATAAATAAAATCTTAAAAAAAAAAAAAGAAGTCCATGTGGAGATCATCAGTTAAATTACTTGCATAGCAGTGGTGGCATCTGGGTGGCTCAGTCGTTTAAGAATCCAGCTCTTCATTTCAGCTCAGGCCATGATTGTGGGACCGAGCTCTATGGGAGCTCCTCACTCAGTGCAGTCTGCTTGAGATTCTGCCTCCTCTCCCTCTACCCCTCCCCCTGCTCTCTAAACAAACAAAATAAATAAATAAAATATTTTTAAATAAATTAATTAATAAATAATAAATAAATAAATTGCTTGGATAGTGGTGGAATTAAACTGTACCAGACATTGGATAGGGAAATGGGAAAATAAAGCTCAAGGACTTAGTCCTGCCTTCAAGTGCCTTCAGTCAACAAGAGTTACTGGAGCTGTTCTAACAGTGGTGTTGAAAAGGTGTGCCCAGGTTAGAAGTCCAGGGGTGCAAAAAAGGAGCACGTGCTATGGGCAAAATTCTGAGAGGAGCAGTGCCTTAAAAAGTTCTCAAAATTCGTGTGTGGCCCTTGTAGCCAATAAACTGGGGACAACATAGTAGATTAATCAAAAAAGTCTGTTAAAGAGAAGATCATAGAAAATAATATGTACACACTTTAAACACTTTATATTAACTTAAAATGTTAAAATATACCTTCATTTGCCACGGTTCAGATGTATATCCAAGGTCTTGATTTGAAAACAAGTCCCAAATTGACCATACTTCCTTTAATCTTTCTTGCATAGATGACACTCATAATGAATGGTGTTTGATTTCAAATACGATTTTTTGACACTAGAGTAGAAATGTAAAAATATTTGCAAAGTAATATGAATCAGACTTCTGGGTTTTTCGACTTTTTTTCCCCCTCAGTCTTTTACTGATTCAACCATAATTTTTTCAACTACTCACCTTCATCAAATCTTCTCAAAGCATTTACTATTATAAACAACTCTTTGGTCTTTGCACTCACATTTCATTATTTACACAATAATAATTCATGTATAAATACAACAGGCGCAAATGACACAAATATAGGTACTTTTTTGGAAGCAGAAACTCTCCCTTTGGGAACAGAAGAATGCAGGTGTATTGAGAGGAGCTTACCAGTCCGGTGCCATCAAGCATGCTCTAGACATCATCAGTACATTTATTAAGATTAGCTAGGTGCTATTTAACCAGCATGTAATTAAGTAAAACTCATTTCAGAGACTCCTTGGAAAGAAAGTCTCTCTAAGCAGCTTCTCCTTCCACCTGTATTTCTAACACCATTTTTGGCTGCAGCCAAGGTAATTAATTTTAAATGAATACAGATAGTCCCCAATTTACAATGGTTCAACTTCAATTTTTTGACCTGACAGTAGTGCAAAAGCAATGCACGTTCAGTAGAAACCATACTTGAAATCTTGAATGTGGATCTTTTCCAGGCAAGTGAGGTGTGGGACGGTCCTCTCCTGGTGTTTGGGGGTGGCAGCAACCACAGCTTCCTGTTAGCCAGAGATCATGAGGGTCAACAACTGACACACAGACAACAGCTCTGTACCCATACACATGTTCTATTGTCACTTCCAACACAGTATCCAATACATTACAAGAGACAGTCAACACTGTATTGTAAAACAAGCTATGTGTTAGCTGGGTTTGCCCAGCTACAGACTCATGTCAATGTTCTGATCTTGGTTAAGATGGGTGTGGCTAAGCTGTGAAGTTTGTGGGTTAGGAGTGTTATATACCTTTACAATTTACGATATTTTCAACTTAGGAAAGAGTTTATTGGGATGTAACCGTGTCATAAATTAAGGAAGATCTATATGATTTGGAATACACCTGCTATCAATTATCTGATTTTTCGTCTTTGGCTTCAAGATAATATGAATAGTAAACATATTTTGATTGCCCTTGACCACCTTCTATGAATTAACCCATGCTGAACTCAGAGAACCCCACAAATGAATACTACTACTCTATTCATTTGACAGGTGGTATGGGAAAGGGGGCACAGAGATTAAAAAAAAAAATCCAAGTTTCTTACCGGAATCAAGAATATTATTTCCTGTCTCTTTTCTTCTTTCTTTGCCTCCACAAGTAAAATACTAGAGCAAGAGAGGCAATTTTTTTCCTATATAAGGCCAGATAGCAAACATTTTCAAATTTATAGACCATATAGTTCTATCACAACTACTCAACTGTGCTGTTGCAGCATGCAAACAACCATAGATAATAAATAAATAAATAAGTAAACAAACAAACAAACAAATAAATATGGCCCTGTTCCAATAAAACTTTATTTATTTAATGAACAGATGATGGTCCAAATCTAAATCATACACCGTTTTAAGCCCTTGCCCTAGATAAAGGGAATTATACACCATTTATCCAGCAAACCACATAATCCTCAGATCACTCCCCTCCTTGCCTTCTGAAGTTCACTTATTTAACTCACTGCTTTGCTGTATAGTTGATTATTATTTTGTCTTAGTTACAGTAAACCATAAAATTATGTGACCATCCAAGCAGAAACTTATTTCTTACTCATATAAAGTCCAAAAATGTTGTTTTGGCTGGGAACAAATCTCCTTGGAGTGGTGATTTAGGGATCCAGCTTTCCACCCGAATGCTACTATCTTCAGTAAGTGGATTCTGAGGTTATTTCCGAAACAGAGCAAGCACAGAAGACTGGGCATGGGAAGGCTAGAAGTGTAGAGAACAACCACAGCTGTCTTAAGGAAATGCCATCTAATAAACATCTTGAAAACCAGGCAGGATTTTAAGGAATGACGTGGGTAAAAGCCAACAACTGGGGAAGAGCATGAGACAACATACATATCTTCACAGGAGCAGAATGTTCTGCCTGGAATATAGAGCACACATGATGAGTAGTAGATTGGGACACACCATGCAAAGATGTACATAATGTATCAATGTCAGAGGACAGATAGTATTTAAAATAGTCAACAGTGGAAACATGTGAAAGAATTTTGAACTCTGATTCGAGACTCTTTGGTCTTGCTAAGGACAAAATCTGTTTGGGGAATTTAAACAAGACGCCTTTTGAAAGTTGGATGAGAAAGGGGATCAGGGAAAGCAGGAGGCACAGTAAGATGTCACGGCCTAAATAAAGTTGCCTAAATAAAACCTGCAGAGGCAGGTGGTGTGATGGAGGGGAAAGAGCATTGGACTTGAAGGCAGCAAACTTGAACTTAAATCTTGGCTCTGGCAATAAGCAGTTGTTACCTTGGGTAAATCACTTCTCATCTCTGGGACCTACAGTCTTTATTTCTCATGGAAGAAAATCAGACACAAGAAAACAGAAGCATCTTCTTCCAGGGCTAACATTCAGGAGCTTGATGAAAATTAAAAATAAGGAAGGTCTCTAATGCCTGTAATCCAGATGCAGAGTCTAATGACAAATTCAAGAAGGCTCTTGAAAGAACCAAAAGCTGTAAATGAGAAGCTTTTGCACATCATCACCACTACATGGCCTGTGAAAGAGTTAGTTGCCTCAGAGTAAAAATGCATGGGTTTTGTTAAGAATACCTGAGGGGACCTTTATTTCCATGGATAATAATGTCCATTAATTTATTCAACTTGCTTGCACTATTTTTTCTCCTATTGTCTGGAATCCATCAAATATTCTGCCGTCTCACAAGAATTGCTGATGGCCATTGATCGATTACTTTGTTTACAGAGGCTTGCAGTGTTCCAGCTTTAAAATAAAATTAAAATGGAAAAAAAAATTCTAAAGCAACCCTTCAGCAATTGGGAAATTAATCGTTGGTTTCCAAAGCATACCGGAGGCTGAGATTAAAAACAATGGCCCTCCTCTCCCCCTCCGCAAGATCACAGCACATAGGGCATCCATTCACCACCAGCAAATTGTTCCCGAGTTTCAAGAGAAAGCAAAGTAAACTGTTTTCCTCCCGGCTGCTCTTAGAAACGTTCCCCACAGCACTCGGCCTCGACACTGATGAGTACCTGCGGGAATGCTTACACAAAACAGAGCAGTTTGGAAGCCATTTTGATAAATGATACTTTCCTTTCTGCAAAGGTTGGACATGGAGTTGTTGTCACTTCTAAGTACATCTAAAGTGCCCCACACAATTAAGGCATCATCTAAGCTCTAGGAATGTTTTGTCTGATTCTGAAACACAGCCACTTAAATCATAGGTCTCGGCCAGACACATAATAAAAGTGTGAAGATTTTTCTTAGCGAATGCCTCTCAAACTCTGGCCCACCCTAGAATACCAATATGTCTCTGTCTGTCTATGCATCCCATATATGTCTTCCTGAGGCTATAAGCCATGAGAAAAATCCTAAGTGTGGTTTATAGCTAGAAAAGTACCAGAACTGAAACACCACTCAGATTTCCTGAGATTTTAAACTTCATCAACTATTTCAGCTGGTCGGATGTCTGGAAAAAAGGTGACCCTGATTCTTGCTACCAAACTCGGCAGCAGCCCCTTGCACAGTGAAGGACAGGGAACCACGAGATGGAAGTAAAAGAGGAAAAAAATCTATGTTTTTGGCTTGTAGAAGTATAATAGATTTGCTCTAACACACAGGGAAAGTTTTAACAGAAAAAGGAGGTAAGGGATGAGGAAAATGGTGAGAAATGGTGAGATATTGGTTGAAGGGTGCAAACTTCTAGTCAGATGATTAAGTTCTGGAAGTCTAACATTTAGCACAGTAACTGTAGTTAACAATGCTATGTCGTCTACTTGAAAGGTGTTAAGAGAGTAGATCTTTATTTATATATATATGGCACAATTATGCAAGATGATGGTTGTGCTGACTAACCTGCTGATCATTTCACAACATGCATAAATATGGAATCATCATGTTGAACACTCTAAGTTTATACAATGTTATATATCAATTATATCTCAATAAATCCCAGTGGAGGAAGAAAGCAGAGAAAAAAAAGAAGAAAGAAAGAAAGAAAGAAAGAAAGAAAGAAAGAAAGAG
>PITA01031531.1:0-15186 GCA_004023965.1 Spilogale gracilis
CCCCCCCCCCCCCCCCCCGCTCCGCCGCTCTGTGCTCGCTCCCGGAGGACTGAGGCTGGCCTTCAGTGCCCGACGCGGCTCTCAGGGCCAGACGCCCAGGCCTTTGCACTCAGCCCGGTTCTTCCTGTGGAGGGTGCCTGCCGTCCGGCAGACACACTGAGCCCGGTAGCTCTGGAATCTGCCGCACACTTGCCCACGACAAACATCCACCCTGGATTCACAAACACTGACCCGCAGGGCTCACGTGAGCTCCTCCAGCCCCGGGGCTGCGGGGTCTGACCGGGCATGAGGCGAGCAGGGTCGGGGCGAGGGCCGTCCCCTCCACGTGTGCACAAGGACACCCTGAGGAGCCCCCCACCATGATCCCTTCCACTCAGAGACACACAGCCCCGGATGGAGCTGCGGCTCTCGCCTTTCCCCGGCTCTTCCTGCCCTGGGATAACAGAGACAAAAGACGTGGCTCTTCACCCTTCCAGAATGCCCATGCAAGGGCAGTGCCGCGTGAATTTAAAGAAGTGGCTACTTCGTCAGCTGTAACTTTACAGTTTTCTGCAGCAAAGCTATAAACCAGAGACCCAGAGGAAAGAGAACTAAGGAGAGTATTAGTTAAGGGAATCTGGAATGTAAGGGAAGCAGCAACAGCACAGAAATGGGCCGAAAACCGCAGAGTGAACGTGCCCAGAAAGTACGTGTGTCTGCAGAAGCCAGTCCTCGCGGGAGGAGAGAACAAAGCGCTGCCACATCCGGGTACCAGGCGACTGTCTCCGCATCACAGGGCGCAGCTCTAGGTGAGGGGTGACCCTGCCTCCCGCAGCACCAGCACCCTCACCTCAACCGCACGGGAGGGGGGGGCGTGGCCTCAGTCCCTGCGTCCTGCGGACCCAGCCGCCTGCACCGACTCTGTGAGCTCCGCCCCGTGGCCTCGCCGGGCGGGGTCGCGCACACAGGACCGGGTCCATGCCTGAACGCATCATCTGTGCAGTAGGGACAGAACAGTGTCCCCCACACAGGCTCTGTGAGAAGAGAGATCATGTGTATGACACGTGGAAACCGCGGCCACGACGGAGCTCTCTCGGCTGTTCAGAACACAGCCGCTTCCCATACCCGGCCGCCTCGTGTGCCCCCTCCCGGAGGGCCTGGGACCCCCCCATCAGCACGCTGGTGGAGGAGCTGTGGCTTCATCCTCCACAGTCACTGATAACTGTGTGCAACCCCGAGGAGCGCGATCGATTAGTTGCTAGGAAGATGGAGTCCGGTAACGGGTAATTACACATCTCCCCAAACCACAAGGTGATGGGCACACATTCACTCTCACAACAATGACACAAGAAAGTGGTGGAATTCCTCATGTGCTCCAAGCGGCTCCCTGACACCTCCGCTGCTCTGACTCCTGAATTAGCCACCAGAACCAGGTGTTACTCTAATGTGTGCACAGGTAAGGTGAGGCTGTGGGGCTCTTTCCCGAGCCCCCCACCTGCCGGCCTCCCGCACCCCACGCCGTCCCAGCAGGGCCCTCGCACGGCGCCCTGGGTCGGGCGGAATCACACCCTGGGAGCGTGGGCCAGGAAAGGGACCCTCGCAGCGCCTGCTCAGCACGGCACCCCCGCGCCCGGTTCCCCAGAGCCGCTCGGACTCCGCACCACCCTCCGGCCCACGAGCCCTACCTGGTTGCTTTTGTCGAGGTTTAGGCAAGTTTGTGACACAGGTATGAGGGCACATCAGGACGTTGCAGGGGTGAAGGGAGCCCTCTAGGAAGAGCTGCTTCGTTTCTGACAAGTGGATCCCACCGAGCGGGGTTTTGGGGAGGGTGTTTGCAGGAACCAAGGCCAGGCAATAAACCCCAACTTGATGGATGCTGTCGATTGCCTATAAAGCCACGGGGGAGGGAGTCAGAACAGGAATCAGATGCACACGGAGCAGATACACACACTGAGCGGCCTCCATCCCTTGGGAGTGAGGCAAAGATGCCACGAGAAGGCTCTCCCGCCAAACCCTGCCAAACTCTATGTGGGTTTTGTGGAATACCACACACACTAAGAAAGGAGATTTGCAGCAAGAAGACACTCTCAAGATCAGAAGGAAAACCGTGACTTGCGACCCCCCAAGGGAGCTTTGGGAGTCAGAGGTGCAGACCGTGATCCCTAACCTCGGTCGGCTTAGTTATTTTTCAAGCACGCAGTCGTACGTTTCCCGGCCGATGCCCTTTCTGATCGAGCGGGGGGTGGGAGGGGACCGTCAGGGAGCACAAAGGCCCCGCTGCCGAGGGCCGGCCACACCCTGACAGGGTAGGAGGCAGGCAGGACGGGGACTCCGGGCGGGGGACGAGCTACCTGGAGAACCCTGCTCATCCACTGGAAGCTGTCCTCCTCTGTGGAGTCCGGCCTCTGCTCGGCCACGATCACGATCCTCTCGTCATGCAGCACGGTCACTGAGAACACAGCGATCCTGCAGGCACAGAGAGGGACAAGGGCGGTGGGCACACACTTGACGTGCTCTGGCGAGGGCCGGTCTGCAGTCGGGAGCTCGCGGTCCCAGCTCGGGATCAGAACCGTGCGAGGGGCAGCCCGCAGTTCCCATAATGGCCACCCACCCCGCGGGGTGCTCACCGGGCCCCCTAGATCCAGGGAGCCCACAAGCCCCACCTGGGATCTACTCCTGCAAGATCGTATTCTGTGCGTCCGGGGGAACATTCTGTCTGGGACAAGTGGGTTTCCGCCAATGAGCCTGTGTCACTCAGTAGACGCGGCCTCATGGGCTTGAACCCCTGAGCGCCCCCCTCCCGCAGAGGCTGCCCCTCGAGAATGAGCACTGTCCCGAACACCCCAGGCTCTGCTGCCTCTACTCCCATTGGTCTGACAAGCAGAAATAAAACTCAAAAACAATTCATGACTTCCTTCAAATTAGCAAAAAACTCAGGAGCTGACATCACTAATCTAACATGTGCTATGCAAGCAAGCAGGGTAGGGGTGCGTCGGGGAGGGGAAGGCCCAGGTCTCCGTTTCCCCGTACAGCCTGCTGCCCGACGTTACCTTTCCATATTTCAAGATGATCTGCACCAAGACGCATACTTGGCTCTTTCCTTTGTGTATTTACTTTAAAAATAAGTTTTTTAATAAAGATTTTTACTTGACATAGACGGGAAGTGATGAAAACATGTATGGAGCCCAGGAAATTTCTATAAAACTGACCATTCAGACCTCGTTGGAATGTCAGAGTCAGTGAGTCCCATCAGCTTAAGGACTGTGTGCATTTGTATACAAAAAGCGTGTGTGCAAACCACCGAGCGCTGACTTCAGAGGGCACACCCACCTTCCCCTGTAGACAAACTTCATGGGCTCCACAGCCAGGGCAGTGGCCACGATGTCGTCAGCATTGTGTCTGCGCCCACTGACGACCATAAGCCCGTCCATCTTTCCCACCACGAAGACGAGCCCCCCAGGGCCAACGAAGCCCAGCAGGCCTGTCCTTACGAAGGGGTACTCGCTGACAGGGGCCCCCGAGCTCGTCACGGGAAACACCTGTGGACACAGGAGCAGTGAGTGCTGGGGGAAGGTGCCCAGCCCACCTTCACCCTCCCCCAGAGCCGAGTGAACCCGCGTTAGTCTGCGGCGTCGCCTCGTGGAAGGCCCGGGCCCGTCCCCCACCCCCACAGGCAGGGCCGCCCTCCGGCTTCCTTCCAGGGCTTCCGAACCCAAGATGTGATTCCAGAGGTCATTACGATCAACTCTTCTGTCTCAAACCCACAGCGTCAAAATGATCAACAGAAAAACTGAAAACACGTATTACAAGTTGTAAAATGATCCCTGCTCGTCAATGTTTCCTTATCAGGACGACACCAGAAAGGAAACACACAAAGGAAGCCAATCTCGGCACCGGGAGCCTGCCCCTGAGGGAGGGTCCGCGGCAGAGGAGACGGCTTCCGGGCGGACTCCGTGTGGCTGGGCTCCGGGCGCCTGCACACGGCCCCACGTGACACTGTGTCCTAAACTGGGCGAGACGACTCCCCAGACGCCCCGCGGCTCCCGTGCGTGCTCCTTCGCGGGGAAGGCAGCACCTGGCCAGGCGGCATGAGGCGGGGGCGCGCGGCGCAGCGGGTGCAAGGACGGTGCTGGCAGAGACCGTGAGTCACACACGCGTGCGGACAGTGCACGCGCGCACACCCGGCTCCTGGTGTGTGTGTGTGTGTGTGTGTGTGTGTGTGTGTGTGTGTGCACACCTGGCCAAGCTCGGCCTTGGCGAGGTCGCAGGAGGGAACCTGGCGAGGTGGGGACTGGCATGCTTGGCCCCCGACCCGTGGCCTCTCAGCAGCACTTAGTAAACTGGCAAAACCGGGAACAGCGATATATAAAAAATGTCCTTTTCAAAGAAATGATTCTTGCCCTTTTTCAACACTGGCTGCAAGGGGAGAAACACTGATGAGTCAAATTCACTGAAAACTATACACCTGGCAGCAAAACGTGAGTGTTTTAGCTACGATGACTAGGTTCTATGGGGAAACTGCCAGCTTCTCGCTCCCATCTGTGGTCCTGCACGGCGACCTGGAGGGAAGGCACCCACGAACCTACCTCGAAGGTGTTCTTGGTCATGCCCGAGAGGCCGTAATAGGAGGTGCCCGTCGCGATGGCGCACACGCAGAGCTCCCCGATCTCGTCCGTTCTACAGAGCTGAGGGATGCCGTCCGGCTTCACAGAACACATGATGGCTGAGAGCAAAACAGGGTGCACGGTCATGTCAGGGTGAGGGATGGACACAGGGATGGACAGGGAGGGAGACGGACGGAGGGACGGAGGGCGAGGGAGACAGAGGGATAGAGGGCGAGGGAGATAGAGGGACGGAGGGCGAGGGAGACAGACAGAAGGACAGAGGGAGACGGAGAGAGAGGGACGGAGGGCGAGGGAGACAGAGGGATGGGGCGAGGGAGACGGAGGGCACGGGAGACAGAGGGACAGAGGGACGGAGGGCGCGGGAGACGGAGACAGAGGGACAGAGGGCGAGGGAGACGGAGACAGAGGGACGGAGGGAGACGGAGACAGAGGGATAGAGGGCGAGGGAGACAGAGGGACGGAGGGCGAGGGAGACAGAGGGACGGAGGGCGCGGGAGACGGAGAGAGAGGGACGGAGGGCGCGGGAGACAGAGAAAGGGACGGAGGGTTAGGGGGACAGAGGGATAGAGGGACGGAGGGCGAGGAAGACAGAGACAGAGGAACAGAGGGTGAGGGAGACAGAGACAGGGACGGAGGATTAGGGGGACAGAGGGACTGAGGGATGGGGGACAGAGACAGAGAGAGATGGGGATGGGCAGGGGGACAGGGAATAAACAGCCGAGGACGAGTGAGAGCGGGGGAGCGGAAACTGCATCCTGCCTAGGAGTCAAATATCCAAGTGGGCTGGATGCGCATTTCCCTGCAGGCATCCTGAGTTTCCACATGATAGAAGGACGTGCGGGTTCACTGCTGTGACGTCAGGGAGGAAGTGAATGTGTGAAGCGAATCGTATTTCAGGGCAATGACTTCTGCCATCGAGACACAGAGGACGCGTGGAGGAGCCCTGGGTCCCTGGCCGCGCACAGTGCTCCGGCCACAGACCCCGAGTCCGTCCAGGAGCCCGGGCTGGCGTGCCGGGAGGTGAGGTGTGCGTCCAGCAGCGTGCGGGCGTGTGTGGGGAACAGGCCCATGACACTGACAGCGAGCCCTGCTGCACACCCGGAGCCCCACGGCCGGGCCTTCCCACCATCTGCTGCCAGACTGGGTGCCCGGCCTGAGCCTGTGTGGGCAGAGGGGCTCGCTGGGGAGAAGCCTCCTGGGGCTGGGGAGGCAGCGGGGCCCACAGCGCCCTGGGGGAGGACGACCCTGGGGTCTCAGCATGACTGGGGGCAGAGATGTCCCCGGAAGCTCCCTGAGGTCACATCACACAAAGGTTTAAAGACTCACAGCAGGAATTTAAGCATCCCATCTACGTTCGTACCCGAGGGGCCCGGGGATGTCGGGCAGGAGGGCGGGTGCTCATGGACCAGCCCCATAGGCCACCGCCGGGGTTCCCGCCTCAACGCCTCAGGCCGTGCGCAGCCGGCGCTCACACTCACCGCCGGGCATCACGAGGCCGACGTCCTGCACGGTGAGCACGGAGAGCTTCTCCTCCGAGTCCACACGGATGACGCCGTAGGTCAGCCCATGCATGGAGAGGACGCCGCGGCCCGGGGGCTGGTTGCTGTCGTCCGTCGGCCTGGAAGAGCCGTTGTGGGTGAGCACGCAGACGCGCTCGGGCTGCCGTCGCCAGAGAGCCACATAGGGACACACACCAGAGCAGCCACAACGGGGTCCCACAGCCCCCCGACGGCAGACTGGATGCCACGCTGCCAGGGAACACTTGTGCTCTGGTCACAGGACGTCGCTACCTCGACCTCCGAGCTTCCAGAACACTTACCCCTCAGGAGGGGAAGACCTGCAGTCCGTGAGGAAGACGGTGTGACCCCTCCTCCCGCCCCCGCCGGGTCAGACAGTCCAGTGTGCAGGCGGGGCCAGCGGGACAAGGTCTCCAAGGAGAGACGACAGCAGGGAGCAGAATCGGCAGAGATCCGGCGGGTCCCGCCTCAAGTCGGACATGCCCCTTATAGACACACACTGTGCGCCAGAATTTAAAACCAGAGTCAGGCTATGCGTGCTGAATGACAAGCTCTTAGGGAAGGTTTTGGCTGAGAGGCATCCCGTAGGATGGATGTCACTGCCTGCCCCTCCGTGGCCTGTGAGCCCCACGCCTCCTGCTCGGCCCAGACCAGCCCCTGCCATTCCTCCAGGACCCAGCCCTCTCCTGCCTGGGCTTCCTGCCCCCGCTCCTGCCTCTCCCCTGCAGGGTTCTGGCGGCAGCCGTCCCCATGGCTTCCTCCTTCACTGCCGCCCGGGACAGCTCAGGTGTGCGAGGATGCTCACATAACGCAGCACGCCCCGAACTGCTGTCCCCACAGCAGGTGCCCACCCATCAGTCTCAGCTTGCTGAGGGCAAGTGGGTCTCCCTCTGTTCAGTGCTGCACCCGTGCCCCGGAGAGGCAGTCTGTCGGCTGCTGAATCCATGAAAGATTTTCAAGGTCATGGATTTTATCCCCGTAGCTAAAGACCCTTGCCTGTGAGCCCCGGACTGAATGACAGCACCATCTGGGGAACGCCACACTCCTCCTGTACCATGCTGTGCACACGCGCGTCCACTGCTTTAGGGTCTAAAAGCTAGAAGGTAAACAAGTTTGCTGTTTGGCTTTAAAATGATATCGAGATTTATAACAAACCTAAAAACATAAATAGGGAAACATAAAAGTTACAATGTGCAAAAGGAGGTCTCATTTGAATAAAGTAACTGGTGTGTATGTTGTATATCAATTGTATCTCAACTAAAAACTAAATAACAATAAAAAGGAAGCATAATGGAGTCTGGAAATTGAACTCTTCTGTCCGCTAAGAACCAAAAACGCGGAACTCAGCGGACTCAGAAGAAAACTCTGCCCAAGTTAGAAGGTCCACATGCAGCTACCAGAGAAGGGCCCCAAGCTAGGGCCCGAACGGCTCTCTCCCGCGGGAACGCTGGGCTGCCGGGACCCCGCTCTTCTGTCCTCGGCAGAATGTGACCTGACAGTCAGGAGTCAAAAGGCTTGGTACCTGCTGTGGGCTGTGTCTCCAAAGCCTAGGACTGGTCCTGGTCCTGGGACCCTGACTGTGACCTTATTAGTGTGAAAGAGGGTCTTTGCGGAGGTTGTTGGCTGAGATGAGGTCATATGGGATGGAGAGGGATGGGACCCCAATCCAACGACCGGTGTCCTTATGGGAGGGGGAGACAGATGGCACGTGACACGGTGGCCACGGGGTGCTGCGTCTCCAGCCACGGAGCCACGGATGGGGTGCCAGTTGTGGGAGGGCCTGGAGCAGACACGCCATCCGAGCCTCTGGGAGCCTCCACCCTGCAGACACCCCGAGGCCCGAGACCAGAGCGTCCCCACTCCCACGGGCCCAGCAGGGGACACTTCCGACAGCCCCGGGACACGGCCACACCACGCAGGAGGGTTCAACGGTACACGTGCTCGGTTGTGGAAGCCACAGAAGCAGAATGCGGAGCGGCCATGAGCGAGGGGCCGGCGGCGACCGAGAGGAGCCTCCTGCGAGCGCTGGGAGGGACAGACTCCCGTAAGACTCGAGGACACAGGTTCAAGAACAGCAAGTGAGAAGCAAGACTCCCAGCTGTTCGGTCACGTTTATAAACTGATGCTATGGAAAACAAGGACACCCGTCGGCCTTCACTTTGCCCTGTTGCTACGCACTAGCATCTAACAGAGTCCCTGCGGGCCGGAGGAAACTCGGAGTCCCGGCCTCTCCTATGCAGACAAGCTCACTTCAACAGGCAGAAGAGAAGCACGGGAGTCCCTGGGACACGGCCTCCCCCACCCGGTGGCAGCGCTCCCGCAGGAACGGCTTGGCGGGCCTCCCACGGCCCAGCTCCATGCCGCTGCCGCCCGTCCGTGCCCAGCCGTCCCGGGCACTCCGCGCACATGGGCTCAGCACCACGCAAGCCCGCCGGGCCCCACCCTCCACCTCACAGACCAGGAGGCACCGGGATGTCACTCCAGACGTCCGCGTCCCCTGTGTCCAGACGCGGACACCAGCCCGTCCCCTCTCCCCACAGCCTCCCCGCCTCTGGCCGCCCACGCCAGCGCTCCAGAGCCCACAGCACACTGTCCTTTTGGGGAAACTTCAGAACCAGCGAAACATGCACGAGCCAGGGGCTCCCACGGACGAGTGAGGCATAGCATCGGAAGTCCCAGCAAATGCAGTGTGTGCTTGGCCCACCGCCCCTGCCTCCCGGGGAGCCACCCCCAGAGACCCTCCCGGCTCGTCCACATGCACAAACATGTCTACACCCAGAGAACAGCAGAACCCCAGCAGGCGCTCCCCTCCCCATCCTGCTCTCCCCAGCGGATCTCGTGGGGACACACGCAGGATGCACACCGCACACGCCAGGAACCAGCCTGTCCTAACGGCTGTTGGTATTCAGTGACAAGAACACGCGGGCCTTTATTTTATTCCACTTTCATATAATGAGAATTGTTACCGTAAGACACACATCCAGAAAAGAAACTGAAAATTAAATAAAATTTGAGCGAAACCTAAATAACTTCCCAGACATTTGCGTTTCCACTAAAAGTATGATTTTCTCACTTACAGATGTGCATACTGCTCTGTTTCCTGCTGGACGCTTCTGTAAGCACTTTACGTGAGTGAAACATCCTTCCAAGCAGCTCCGGGACAGAGGGGAGCCCATATTCCCTGCTGATGGGCGACAGTGGAGAGAACAGAGGCAGGGCAGAGGCAGGGCAGCCCCGAGGCCTAGCTGTGGGGCAGACCCAGGCAGTGAGTTCACTCTGGCCTCAAACCCTGTGCTTCTGGTCATGGGGAAGGCTGCCTCCTGCAGTCCTGCACACCCAGACCAACGCTGTCCTCAACCTTAAATCTGCTCCCGGCTTCCTGGGTCAAAGCCCTTCCTCACCGCAGGCTCAGTTTGTGTTCGCGGGATTACTGACCACATCAGCCTTTCTCTCCATTAACACCTTCCTAAGAAATAAAAAGTTCCTGTAGATTAAACTAGGTGGGGAAGTGAAAACATGACCTCATGAGCAGAATTCCCAGAGATTTCAGGAAGTCATGTTTCATGATCAGACCAGGACGCGGAGGCACGGGGGAGAGCCTGGACCCATCTGTCAACCTGCGGGTTCGAGGGGAGGACAGAGCAGCTTGCTGATGGGCAGCTGTGGTGTCACGGGACTGGGAATCATCCCGGCCACTCTCTGGGCACAGAGACGCAGTCTGTGGGGTCAGGGCTGTGCGGTTAGCCCCTAAATCCTGGGCAGATCACAGGAAGACCCGAATTCAGACACAGAAGACAAGTGGTACACGCCAGCCCCGCCTCGGGAGGAGTGCCTCCAACGGCCAGTGGCTTCACCAGGATGGCGCGCGCACGAGGTGCTTCCCTGTCGTGCGGTCCCGCCTGGATAAACGCTAGATAGCCCTCAGGCCGTCACGTCCCGACACGGGAAGGTGGACCTCCTCTAAGGTTCACCAACCCATCTATGGTTTGCTACTGGCCAAGCTCACATCCACACCAATGGGAAGTAAATGCCCTCAAGCACGGGGTGAGTAGCTGGGACCATCTCCCTTCCCAGGGCTTAATGCAGAGGCGGCCACGCCTCCAAGGCGTCAGTGCCACGGTCTCTCACTGACGCCCTTTGCAAGCACGACCACGGAGACCCTTCCCTGCTTCTGTCAGGTGGGGTGCTCGCCCAGGGTGTACGCACGGGCATCGGCGTGCCTCCCGGAGCCCTGCCTCCCTGGGGAAGACACTTGTAAGCTGCAGGGCCATCACATGTGTGAGTGAGGAGCCGCCACTCGGCCGCTGACCACTGAGGTCCTCTTCTGCGGGTAGCAAGTGGCCTCGCTGTCCGTGACTGAAGTCTTCCCACAGATGAACGTGAGCTCATTTACTGCAGCTGAGCCGCTGCCCCGAGAGAGTAACAGAAGATCAAAGTAAGGGTGCACAGCCACGGACGCTGTGTACTTATTTTAGCAGGAATAGTATTTTCAGGGAACACTCTGGGGATGCAGATTGTAGGAGAAACTAGCCAAATCCGTGCATATGTGCACCCCGTGGCGTGCTCAGTGTGGAGCCTCTGCAGAACCCAGCGGCAGCCACGCAGAAGGCTCGCGACGGGGAAAGGTACGACACGGACACAGCGCCCCTCTGAGCGGTGAGTTATCTCTGTGTGATTTCCTCCCCTTTCTCTGGCAAGGAGCAAGACCTGCTTAGGAAAAAAACAGTCCTGCTTTCAGGCGCCTAGGTGGCTCAGTCCTTAAGCACCTGCCTTCGGCTCAGGTCAGGACCCCGACTTCCCTAGTCCCGGGATCGAGCCCCACCTCGGGCTCCCTGCTCGGCGGGAAGCCTGCTTCTCCCTCTCTCACTCCCCCGGCTTGTGTTCCCGCTCTGGCTGTGTTTCTCTCTGTCAAATAAATAAATAAAATCTTAAAAAACAACAACAACAAAACAACAGACCTGCTTTAAGAGCTCTACAACGTAAAAAGGGTACGTTCTCCCCACTGCTGTCCCACGTACCGGCTGCAGTCTGCAGCTTCCGGTTTTTCCTTGCTAAGGAGACTGTTCAGAGATTCTTAATCTCCTTCAGGCAGGAGATGGATCCTACCCTGCAAACCGTCTGCAAGCTGAGCTCCCCCGCCCCAGCCCCTCTGCCCCGTCTGTGGGCAGGCGCTCAGTGCCGACTGCAGGGGAAGCATGCCCGGTCTCTGTGCGTGGTATGGACGCCTTGACCCCAGCGTGCTTGCGCCACCATCCGACCGAACAAAACACAGCGGAACGCGCTCCCGCCGGTGAGCGGTCGGGACCACCCACACGAGGCACTCAAGTCGCTTGACTCTTCAACGTCGCCAATTGAGGCTGTATTTCCACTCACGGTGGTGAGTCTCCTCTGCCAACTCTTTCACACAACGGTTCTAAAATTTTACCTAAATTCACAAATTCTGGTAAAATCACCAACAATGCATTTTATCTTGTGTTATAAAAATAACATTATGGATCTCCACAGTTGACTTTTTTGGGGCAGTCAAAACCATTCCTGAAAATCCCACTTCAATTTACAGGCTTGTTAGCTGTCTTTATTCTGGGCCGCTGGCTGGCGTGCCTCATGCAGAGCGGTCCGAGTCTGACCCCGGCCCTGGACGGGCACCCAGCCGCCCAGGCCCTTCCCTCGGGTCTGCCGGCTCTCTAAGTTCTGGGCGCGGGGGCGTTTTCGATGTGCAAAATGATTCCGGTGGCAAAGGGGTCTCTGGTCTCCTCTACGGCTTCACATGATCAGTACCCCTTTCACTATGAAAGCATCAAGGCATGAAAGTGATACCTTGTGGTTAAAGAGCCCTCAGAGGGTCTCTTTAGTTCGATCAACATTACCACAACGTAGCTTTAAAAAGCGGGTCCTATCCTCTGTGTTGCAGGCGTGGAAACAACCAGACAGCAATCCCAGACACACCCAGGACCAGAAAATCATTCGCTGGTTTTCATTTTACAATTTGCCCTTTCAAATAATTCCACAGATGAGTTTCTGCCTCATAAAGTCCTAGTTCTCCAGTATTTTCAGTTTTACAACAAACCCTCAAAGAAAAAGGAAACACACAACATAGATGTGCATGGTGACATCTCAGAAGGAAAGATGATGAAACACTGTGGCAAACACGAGGCTGGAGAGGAAGCCGGGGCACCGGCTGCTGTCCCCACACCACGGCCAGAGTCCTAGGGCTGGTTCTCGGGACCAGCTCTGCTCCCTACCTGTGCTTTAGGTGGGCTGTCCAAGGCTCCTGCTGACAACTCGCCCCCAGAACCTTCCAACACGCTCACTTTGCTGTTGGTGACAGGTGTTCCCTGCTAACCAGAGGAGGGACATGAGCAGAACGAACAGCCCCGGGAACCAGCCTGTGAGGCCCAGCTCTCTGCTCTACACAGGCCAGCTCAGGGTGGCCTGGCGGCCGACTGGCATGCCCAGCTGTCCCCGCACAGTGCAGACCCACGGTCGCCTGGCAGTTCTGCGTGGCTCACAGCACGAAACCACAGACGCACCAAAAGCTCCACGTGCATGGGTCATGGGACACATGTCCAATGCCATCTTCGGTGCCAACCACACGTGCTAACTGGCTGTTGTCTCCTGATCAACACACCTAAGGGCCGAGCAGGCCATCAGTGGCTCCGGGCTGCTTACTCCAAGTCTCCTCTTCGTTACCTGGCTGGGTTGTCCTCGGAAGGTTACTGAGCCCAGGATGAGAGAAGAAAGGAGAATGTCAGGCCTCAAACCCAACTGAACAAGGGGTGGTCGGTTTCCCTCAAAGGGGGCAGGCCTTTCTTTCCAACAAAATCAGGAGACCTAGCAGCACTTTTTTCTTTATAAACTCTCCAGCGAAGGAAAACAAAACCTGAGGCCTGCAACTGCCCCCACTCTGGCCTCTATAAAGATGCCTGAGAAAGTGCCCATCCTGTCCTTACCCTGGGAACCCAGGAGCATGGACCGGCTACCCTGGACCCCCACTCCGAGCAGCTGGAAAGGAACAAAGAAGGCGGTTCTCTACTTTGTAACCCAGCTTCTACTGTCTGTGGGCGGAAATTTCCGAATCTCCACTGTGCTTGGGGAGGACATGAGGTTATGTGCATGGGCTAGTTCTGCAAAAGCAAGAATGAAGCAAGAATGTGACCCGCTCCTCCATGGACGGCCATTCACGCACAACACCAGGAACAGGGAGTTTCCTTCTAGTCACACAGAGTGCGATATGCTCATTAAATGCAAGTGAGTGCCGTTCCTGTCCTGTTTGATGATGACTTCAATGTGACAGGTCAGCGAAAGCCGCAGGTCTAAAGGTGAGCACTCCCTCCTCTGCCGACTGACCACCAGTCCTCGTCACCCACAATCACTCCGTGTGGCCGCCGGTGTGGAACAGTGTCCACAGGTGCCGTGAGCCTCCCAGTCATGAGGAAGGGGACGGCCACCAGACTGTGGGACAGATGTGGGGCAGCCGCTGCGCCTAGAGCCCCGTCGGGATTCGGGTTACGCCGTTATTCCTAATCCTACAGAGAATGCTACAGATACACCTCATGTTCCCGTTGCCTCCTGTCCTGACTCACCCACGGGCTGGAGAGGACACCTGTTGCGGAGTGGGTGGGCTCTGAGGAGATGTGCCAGCCAATGGGGTGGGGGCCCCGGGAGGGGCTCTGGGGGGACGCCTGCTCAGAGCTGCTGCGTCCACAGGCCCTACATGTGCTCATATCTCTGTTCTTCAGAACTCCTGACCTTTCACAGCTTCCTACGTAGTGACTTAAATCCTGGGGGCTGCTCCCAAAGTTCTGGCGGGAAGCAGGTCCCCTGCCCCTACTCTGGGGTCCTGAGCGGCCCTCTCCACCCCATGCTGGCCCGTCACCGTGGACACATGTGGGCTGCTGCCCACGACCTGCCTGCTCCTCCCTCTGCCACCTCATCCCGGCTGTCTGGGGACCGACCACGGAGCGGGGGCCCCCACGGCTGGTGGTAAGGACACAGCCCTCCTGCGGCTGCTGTCTCGGTGCACGGACCAGAGCACGACGCCAAACTCTCGGCTCGGGGCAGCGCTGGTTCGCCGCGTGAAACGCAAACCAGCAGACCAAGGAGCACACATGACTGCACTGTGGCCACACAGGAGCTAGAATCCGGCCTGCACACGTGCGCGAGCTGGTCTCGCCGGGCTGCCTGTGCGCAGCTCGGGCCCTTCTCTGCGTCTGCTTCAGCGCGTCCCGCGAGGTGCGCACAGGAAGCACGTGGGCAGGGCCTTCACATACTGGACGTTTCTCCTTTGCTCCTTTATTCACGAAGCGTAGACGAGGCTGGGACAGAGCGAACAGTGAAGACACCAGTAAGTCCCACAGCACAGGAGGGGGGAATGTGAAAGAAGGAGAAGGGAGGGCAATGAGCCCGGAGGACCGGGTGGGCAGGCTGGCAAAGCTGGGCTGCGCAGGGGGAGGGAGGGAGCGCAGCCAGACCTCGGAGCCACGGGCACCCCTGCCCGCCAGCTGCCACTGAGGGCGCAGTGGGGAGATGGGGGAGCCCGAGGAGCAGACCATGTGCACACAGCTTCCTCTCAAGGAAAGTGGGAGCAGACATGGCTAGTGGAGGGTGCTTACACCGAAACTCAGTTCCACTCCACCCGCCACCTTCCTTCCCAAGTACAGCAGCCACAATCTACAAGACGGAAATCAGTGTCCAGTCTGCACAGTCCTGGATAGAGCCTAAGTTTTCACAGACAGGAAGCTGTGATGCAGCCTGCACTGGAAGGACTGTGGGGGGCAGGCTAAGGGCTCAGACTGCAAGCTGCCGGGCCGAGGGATGACGACCGGGACAGGGGGACCGGGGACCGGGGTATGCACTCTTGTTAGCAGACACGCATGCTCACACCGGGGACCGGGGGTGTGTGCACTCGTTAGCAGACACGCATGCTCACACCGGGGACCGGGGGTGTGTGCACTCGTTAGCAGACACGCGTGTTCACACCAGGGACTGGGGGGGCGTGCACTCGTTAGCAGTTATACGTGTTCACACCAGGGACCGGGGGTGTGCACTCCTATTAGCAGACACGC
>PITA01031532.1:0-15094 GCA_004023965.1 Spilogale gracilis
CTGGGTGGCTCAGTTGGTTAAGCCACTGCCTTCGGCTCAGGTCATGATCCTGGAGACCCGGGATCGAGCCCCACATCGGGCTCCCTGCTCAGCAGGAAGCCTGCTTCTCCCTCTCTCACTCCCCCTGCTTGTGTTCCCTCTCTGGCTGTGTTTCTCTCTGTCAAATAAATAAAATCTTTAAAAAAAAAAAAAAAAAAAAAAAAAAAAAGATTTATTTATTTAGGGGTGCCTGGGTGGCTCAATCTTTGGGCATCTGCCTTCCGCTTGGATCATGATCCTGAGGTCCTGGGATTAGGCTTGTGTTAGGCTCCCTGCTCAACTGGAAGCCTGCTTCTCCCTCTCCTACTCCCCCTGCTTGTGTTCCCTCCTCACTGTGTCTCTGTCAAATAAATAAAATCATTTAAAAATTATTTACTTATTTAATTGAGTAGGGAGGGACAGAGGGAAAGAGTCTTTCAAGCAGACTCCCTGCTGAGAGGGGGAGCTAGACCTAGGGCTTGAACTTTGGACCCTGAGATTACGACCTGAGTTCAAACCAAGAGTAGAAGGCTTAATTGACTGAGCCAGCCAGGCGCCCCTGATCTAACTAATTCAACTTCCTTTTTTTTTTTAACTTTTTAAAGATTGTATTTATGTATTTGATAAGAGTGAGAGAGCACAAGCAGAGGAGCAGAGAGAGAGAGGGAAAAGCAGGCTCCCCACCAAGCAGGGATCTGGCTGCGGGCTTGACCCCGGGACCCTAGGATCATGACTTGGGCCGAAGGTAGATGTTTAACCATCTGAGCCACCCAGGCACCTGGTGAATTTAATTTTTGTAACAGCTCACTAAGCCCATTTTACAAAGAAACTGAAAGGGTATAAGTTAATTATCACTTGCTTGAGATTACAGAGTAATCAGGGCAGGAAACAGAGAAGTGGAATGGAGAAGCAGCTAAATCCACAGTCCCTACTATTGCACTAGTTCAAAAGGTCCAAAGTTCTTGAGAGTTCAGAATAATTAAGGACAAGACAATAAATGGTTTGTGCTCTTTACTCCTCTCCCCCAAATCAACTTAGATTCTCATTTTACAAGACACATCTAAATAAACTCCAGATGGATTAAAGGATACACATACACAAATGAAACAAAAATATAAGCAAAAAATAAAATGTAGGAAAAAATATATTACATTATCATATAATCTCTGGGTGAGAAAAACTACCTAAGCGTAAAAATTATATAAGAAATAATAAATAGGGGTGCCTGGGTGGCTCAGTTGGTTAAGCGACTGCCTTCAGCTCAGGTCCTGATCCCGGAGACCCCACATCAGGCTCTCTGCTCGGCGGGAAGCCTGCTTCTCCCTCTCTCACTCCCCCTGCTTGTGTTCCCTCTCTGGCTGTGTTTCTCTCTGTCAAATAAATAAAATCTTAAAAAAAATAAAAATAAAAAAATAAAATAAAATCATAAGACTCCAAGGATAATAAGCAAAGGACATAACATTTCACAAAAGTGGAACCGTAAATGGCTAATAAACATTTGAAAAGATGCCCAACCTTCAAAAATATCCATTCTAGTTTTACGAACACATCCAAAGGCATATCCGGAAGTGAAAATAAAAATATATCCTCCAACATATTCCCTATACTCTCATTTATAATAGTAGAATATTGAAAACATACATCTAATAAAAAGAATATATGGCTAATTGTGTGCCCTCTATAGTATGCAGTGATAAAGACAATTTTAGGAAGAATTTGCAATAGGATAATGATAAATGAAAGAAACAGGATACAAAATTACATACCAATTATCATCTTTGATGTATAAATCAGTATATGTTAAAGAAAAGGAAAAACCAAAATTCTAACAGTGGATATGTTTCTTTCTTGCGCTCTTCTCTATTTTTAAGTTCTCTACAAGGAGTCTGTGTCCTTTTATAATCAAGAAAAATCCACATAAAAAGAGAAAGACTAGTTAAACAAATTCATTTTAGGGACATAGGAAACTTACAGGCAGATTCTTGGGAGCCTCCTCATTTTCCTACATGTCTCCCTGCACTTGGTTCCTTCCAAATTTACCTATAAAGGTAATTTTCCCAAATCTTTACCTCCTTACCCCAAACTTATGCCTCCTACCAGATGTCCCCTCAAATTCATTCTCCCCCATAACTGGTGTTTCCTAAACCTTACACTGAATTCAAAATCCCTTAAGCCTCATTTCCCTTCTCTACTAATGAAAACAGCCCTACTGGCAAGCCCAGAGAATAGCCTACAGCCCAGTCCAGGCTTGGCCAGAGCAGGGCAGGTAGGACTGGGAGAGGAGAGCCAGTTCCTTGGACTTACCCTCCCAGCCTTTCATGTCCTACCCCTGACAGTGACTGTAGGGAGACAGGGCCTGACCGGAGGCCAGAGATAGTATTGCACAAAGTCTCCTCAAATCTGTTTTATTTAAAAATTTCTTGGCTTTTGGGGCACCTAGGTGGCTCAGTAGGTTAAGCCCCTGCTCTTGATTTCGGCTCAGGTCAGATCTCACAGTGCTGAGATCAAGCCCCCCCCCCCCATTGAGTTCCCAGTCAGCGGGGAGTCCGCTTTAGATTTTTCTCCTTCCTTCTCCGTCTGCCTCTCCACAACTCCCCCTCTTGCTCAGGCTCTCTGTCTCTCTAAAATAAAAAGAAATCTTAAAAAAAAAAAGCTTGGTGTTTAAACAATTTGACTTTCTTTAAAAAAAAAAAAGATTTTTTTATTTATTTGACAGAGAGAAACACAGCCTGAGAAGGAACACAAGCAGGGAACACAAGCAGGGGCCGTGACAGAGTGAGAAGCAGGCTTCCCGCCCAGCAGGGAGTCTGATGCGCGGCTCAATCCCAGGACTCCTGGATCATGACCTGAGCCCAAGGCAGAAGCTCAACTACTGAGCCACCCAGGTGCCCCTAAACAATTTGACTTTCTTTCTTTTTTTTTTTTTTTTAAGATTTTATTTATTTGACAGAGCGAAACACAGCCAGAGAGGGAACACAAGCAGTGGGAGAGAGAGGGAGAAGCAGGCTTCCCAACGAGCAGGGAGCCCGATGTCTCCGGGATCATGACCTGAGCCGAAGGCAGTCGCTGAACCAACTGAGCCACCCAGGCGCCCCAACAATTTGACTTTCAAATGCAGCCTCAGAGTTGTTGTTCAATCCATTCCTTCCTCCTAAAATCCCTGAAATGGAGTTTATTTAGCAACACCTCTACCCAGTGCCTGACCAATTCTGGTTTATCCATTTGAATGGGTGCCTCAATGTAAGTGACTTACTACACGCATTAGCTGCTTCCAAAGTCAGTGCCTGTTATTGGGCTCTGCACCACACATTTGACTTTTTCCCTCAGGTTACGAGTGTGACAAAGCGTTTTAGCGTGCGTGGTACTGGTGTAGATTTTCTGCCCCAAACCAACCGGCCTTCCTTGGTCGCCATGTACGCCCGCATGATGGGCAGGCGGCGGATGGCGTGCAGCCGACCCACGGTTCCCATACCGACCTTAAACGCCAATCCGGACTCTAGCCCACCCCCAGCTGAGCTGAAGCTCACCGAGCCTTCGTGAGCCATCCCGGCAGCTGTCGCTCGAACCCCACCACTTCCGCAGCTTCTCTACCCACTGCAGCCCCCTCTGCCTAACCGTCTCCCTAGCAACCGCTCCCTGCACCCCGCGACGGACGCAGCGTGAAGAGGCTCTCCCCGCCCACTCAAGTTGCCCTGGCAACCGCGCCGCGCTCCTCACGTTTGGGCTACTCGGCCCCGCCCAATGGCCGTGCGTGCGTGCGTCGTCTCTACGGTGGCAGCGGGTTGCCGGGACCGAACGTTTACCCGAGTTAGGCAAGCGACCCTGGGGCTGCGGGTGTGACCTCTGACCCTGGCCGGGTCTTTCGGGGAGCCAGCTGAGGGAAGGGTCTGAGGGCTACCCTGCCTCATCTGCCTTCACTCGGGAGCTTGGGGCTACTGGGTCACCATTCCTCCTCTGGAATTCCCTCATCGCCCCATTGACTCAGCCCTGAGGCTCCTCTTTCCTGCTCCCCAAGACCTTCCCCACGCCAGACTCCCCTTTTGCCGTCCTCGGATTCCCCGTCACATTCTGATCCACTCTCAGTGGTCTTCAGTGCCTCATGACAGCACCCCCCATTCCTCCCGCAGGAATCACCACGGTCGTCTGTTTCCTGCGCGCCTGTGATTCGGGCCTTTCTCCGATAGGATGTTCCGCCGGGAGCGCCCTATTCCCCTCCGAGGTTCGGCTGCAGCCCTGTGCAACAACCTCAGTGTGCTGCAGGTGCCCTCCCGCAACCTCACACATTTTGGGGTAGTCCATGGACCCACCGCCCAGCTTCTCAGCGCTGCTCCTGAGGGTGTGCCCTTGGCCCAGCGCCAGCTCCACGCCAAGGAGGGAGCTGGAGTGAGCCCTCCACTTATCACACAGGTGAGGCATTGAATTGAGAGTGGTGTTGCTGAACCCAGTCCTTATCTCTGTCCTTCCTTTCCAAGCCTCAAAGAATAGGCCTTCCCTAACCCTCTGATTTTCCACTCTTTTGAGACTTCCTATCCTCCACTCTGACCACTTCTTCCTACTCTGGCCACTTCCCTTTAGGTCCATTGGTGTGTCCTCCCCTTCCGAGTGTTGCTGGTACTCACCTCACATCGAGGAATTCAGGTAAGAAGAGTTTCCTATTCTCCCCCACTAGAGTCTTCTCAACTCTTCCCCCAGGCTCATAAACACTTGCGTCTAAATACTTACCAAACTTTTCACATCTTTAGCCCATTCTTCCTTATTTCTTATCTTCATCCCTTCCATCTTTTTCAGTTCCCAAGTGCTATCTCCAATACCTGCCCCTTTACTAGCTGTATGACCTCAGGCAATTTAATTAACTCCTCAGAGCCTCAGTGTCCTGAGATGGGAATAAAAGTAGTGCCTGCCTTCCACAGTTGTTTTGAGGATTATATACCTTGCTCCTCACACATGGTTAGTCAGGTCGGAGGAGTGAGACCCTAAGGCTCACATGAGTATGTGAACTACTCAGTATAGCTCCGCAAAGGTCAGCTGGATTGTGCCCCCATCCTTGCTCTTGTTTTCCAGATGTACGAGTCAGATGGCTCTGTCATGGTCTATTGGCATGGGCTGGACTCTGGAGATGTGTCTCCAGGTACCTGCAGGACTGAATGGGGTGGGGGTAGGGAGTGTTTGGTGGGGCCAGAGGAGGTGCTATTTCTAATAGTTTTCCTCTTTCATACTCAGTACAGGCTGTGTTCGCCCGAGGAATTGCTTCCAGTGGCCACTTCATCTGTGTGGGTAAGGAGGCCAAAGGCAGGGTATTCGGGGGTGCTGGGGCATATGGATGTGGGCTTTGGCCAGGAGGATGGTGAAGGTTTGAGGGAATTTTTGAGGGTTAGGGGGAAGGATGGGAGCGAAGGGGGCTCTTATAGAGACTCCAGAAAGACATGGAGGGCTTCAGAGGGGCAGGATAGGATAGCATAACGGCAGTCAAACAGTAGTCAGTGGAGGAGCAGAGCTGTTAGAGCAGTGAGTGGTGGGTTTATTACTAAGGTTTCTGGGATAGAGGGAGTGCTATGTGTGGTGGGTGGAGACTGGGGAGGGTCAGGAAGCCATCACTGGGACACTGGTTCTGCAGGAACGTGGTCGGGCCAGGTACTGGTGTTTGACATCCCAGCCAAGGGTCCCAACATTGTACTGAGTGAAGAGCTAACTGGGCACCAGACATCAGTCACAGACATTGCAACCGAGCCTGCCCAGGGACAGGTGAGTGGATTCCGCCTACCAATTCCAGTGAGCCTGGGAGCCTTCCCACTTTGGCAGGAAGCAGACCTGGGCTTAAGTCTTGACTGCACCGCTAAGCAGCTGGATCACTTTGGGCAAATTGCTGCCTTTTCCCAGGCCTCAGCAACCTCGAGTCCAGTGATAAAACCTGATTTTCCATTTACATGGCATTTAATAGTTCACAAACACTTTTCAATACTGGTGTGAGTAGAGGAGTTGGGACAGATGGTGTCTAAGATACTTTCCAACTCTGACATGTGCAGCTTCTTTTCTGGACTTGGGCAAGTCCTACCTATTCAGGCCCAGCTGCAGTGCAACTCTCTTTGGGAAGCCATCCCCCTATTTCTAATCCTACTGATCTCCCTTGGCTGAGCCCTGAATTGGTACTAGCCTCAAAAACAACTCTTGTCTCCCTAATTGGATTACAAACTCTTGAGAACAAGGTATGTATGTTCTAATACATATCCTTTTCTGCACATGACCCAAGGCTGGGCCCAGGGCCTATGTTGGTTGCCTGTGGTTGGGGGTTGTCAAGAGGCCTGGACTCTATAGTCATGGCTGTGACTGGGTCACTGCAAGACCTCCAGATCATAACACTGTGGTCTCAGCTTCATCATCCATCCAGTGAGGACAGTTATATACCCTGCTCACACGTGGTTTGTCAGGCTGGGGGAGTGAGACTCTAAGGAATGCCAGGGAGGCACTTCATGCATCCTGAAGGAACCCCGCTTCCAGCCATGAGGGCTCCACATTTTGCCCTTTTCCTGGAGAGGCAAAGATGCAAATGCTGCCTCCCTTCCCTTCCTGCCCTGTATATAGGACCCAGCAGGGGAGGAAGGGAACGACTGATTCCACTTTTTTTCCTCCTCAGGACCGGGTGGCTGACATGGTAACGGCAGATGACTCAGGCTTGCTGTGTGTCTGGCGGTCAGGGCCCAAATTCAAATTAATGACCCAAATTCCAGGATATGGGTAAGTGAGGTAGAAGGGGGCTGATGCCTTCCTGAGGGGTCCAAGGCAATTAAAATGGGTTATCACCCTTGCAGGGTCCCATGCCCTTCTGTGCAGCTGTGGCACGGGACAGTAGCAGCAGGCTACGGGGATGGGCAGGTGCGTCTGTATGAGGCCAGGACAGGAACCCTGCATGTCCGGATCAGCGCCCACGCCCGGGCCATCTGTGCCCTGGACCTGGCTCCCGAGGTGGGCAAGGTCAGTCTCCTCCTCCATCCCTACATACCCGTGTTCCTGGTGCTGGGAGGTTGAGAGGAACTCCACAAGCTTATCTGCTATTCAGTGGAGCCCTCTCCCCTGGGTATCTGGGCCAGGCACTCCAGCCTACTCATCCCGTCAGCATGTGCTAATGCCCACTCATCCTATCACCTTTTTTTGTTATAGCTTCTCTCTGCAGCCGAGGACACCTTTGTACACATCTGGAAGCTGAGCAGAAGCCCAGAGAGTGGGCACGCTGAGGTGTGTGTTGCCGGAGGAGTGGAAAGGGGGGCCCACATGAGGCAACAGGCCCTGAGCAGCCCTCTTCTCCCCCAGGTGGAACACTGTCATGGTGAGTGTGTACCTGACACCCAGGTGTGTGGTGCCCGATTCTGTGACCCCTCAGGCAACTCCTTTGCTGTGACTGGCTATGACCTTGCTGAGATCCTGAGATTCAGCAGCGTGTGAGAGAAGAGCAGCCCTTCTTTCTCCTTGTGGTATTTATAAAGTACTCGTCCACCCAGCCCTTGTCTGATTACTCAGTGTCAGTTACTCTTCACGACAACTGGTTAACTAAGCTCCAGAGATGAGGGGATGGGGCAGTCCCAGACCAAGCGGAGAGGCAGTCTGTCCTCAAGAATCAGGTGAGGGCTGCCGTTAAATAACTTTAATGGTTGATGTGAGAATCACAAGAGAGGTGCACTCCCTCCCAAGGCTCTTCAGTGCCATCCTCAAAGCTGGTTAGTGCAGGGAGGTAGGGCAGGATTGGTTCCAGTTTTCTCCCAGGAAGGGTTTAGGGGGTCCCAGCCAGTCCGAGGAATGAGCTCCTCGGCACATTGGCAAGCACAGTTGAAGAGGGGCTTCTGCTCCCCGTCCCCAACCTACCCCCCGTCCAGCAGAGGAAGGGGAGGCCAAGCTGGCCAACTTGCTGTTGACAGTGCCGCATCCAGAGCCCAACTGCACGTAGGCCATCTCTTCTCTGGCCAGATCCTGCTGCAGGCACCTTTCTCTTTCATACTGGTGACTGGAGCCAAGTGCGGGGTGGGCCTTTGCTGAAGAGGCCTCTGGACCGTGGGGATCGCTGCTGAGGGAGAGGGGCAACCGAGCGGGAAGCCCCAGGGGAGTGTTCTGGGGGCACTGCGTCCAGGGAGAATGTTCTGGGTCGCCCCCAGGGCATGGGGTGGGTCCGAGCTGGGGCTGGGGCCACTGAGGGAGGTGAGCAGGGATTAGGCAGGGCAGGTTGTTCTGTAAACATTGCTAGCCAGGGTGGGGTTGTCTCCAGCCTTGCGCCCTCCCGCTGGGCCAGGATGTCTGTCACCGCTGCGATGTCATCCAGCGGCTCAATAGCTGTGACACCAGGAAGGGGTTGAGGGGAGGGGGCCAGTCAGAGCTTAGGCCCCAGGCCTACCACAGCCCTGACCATCACCTGTCACTGTAATAGGAGGAAAGCAAAGCCCGTATCTCAGCCGAGATTTTGTTATCCTGCAGGAGAAGCCCCTCACCTGGACCCCCTGGGATACGGGGTGGAGGGGGTTGGAGATGAGGAGGTGGGCAGAAATGGGTGGAAAAAAAAAAAGAAAGAGGAGGAAAATGAAAGCAGTGCCAGGCAAGTGAAGGGTCAGAAGAAGAGACAGGAATCCACATGCAGAAAGGGAAACAGAGAAGAAGAAATTAGGAAAGAAATCCATGAAATGAATCTGGCTCTTTGGGGGGTTGTTTGGAACTTTGGTGAGGATGGCTCTAAGAAGAGCTGGAGAAGAGAAACAAATACAACAGGACTGAGAGGGCCTTGGGTCTCCAGAGCTCTACCTCAGCCTATTGCTTTCTCTGTTTCCATTATCTGGGCTCCCTTGAATCCCCTCAACCCCACTTGCCATCAGGCTCCCAGAGTGTACTTTGACTCACCCATCTCATGGTACAAGGACCCCTGCTTGGCCAGTACTTGGGGTGGTTTCCGGGGAGTGGGGGTTTCAATCTTCATGACTTCATCACAGCACTGCTTCCACTGGCCTGAAGGGAGATCAGTGACTAGGTGGGAGGAGGAAGACCAAGAGGGCCAGGCCATTCCCTCCCCTGCTACATTCCCTTCCACAGTTTCTGGAAATAGAGGCCTTCGATAAAAATAAACTCCCATCCCTCTCAAAGGTTCAAAACAGCCCCCTCCTCTTACTCATGTCAAAGAAAAGCTGCCACAGAGCCTCCATCCAGCTGTGCAGGGCTCCTCGACTCTCTGTCTGAAGGGTGTGTGTCACCTCGTCCTCCCCATACCGGTTACTAATGCTCAGGGTGAAGGGCTGGCCTGCAGCCTGGTCCAGCTCCCCTGCCCGGACTCGAGTCTCCTGCAGGAGAAGGAAAGGGTCTGCTTCCACTTTCCCCCTGGTCACAGAAGTCAGCAGTCACAGGTATCAGGCAGGCTTGCTCATCCCTGCTTTAGAAGGAGGAGCTGGTTGGGTCTCTCATTTGCCTCTTATTGAGCAAAGCGGGAAGGAATAGCAGGAAAGGACTAGGGATGAGACAGAGCGTCCTCAGTCAGGAAAGAGGAGCAGACAGAGACAGGGAAAGTGGGACTAAGTGAGGCACAGGAGGTACGGAGGTGAGCAGGAATGCCAAGGCCTAATGTCCCTCAGTACTTTCATAAAAGTCATCAGGAAAGCCAGCAAAAGGGCTGCTCAGAAATCAAGAGGGGTCATTGGACTTGGGTTGAGAGACAAAGCCAGGAAAGGGGAAAGAAGATGCAGACTGGAATCTGAAAAAAAGGCAGAAAGAGGATGAAAATCTTAAACTAGGTGTGAGACCCTCTAGGACTTGTCAGGGGTTAATGCTGGTGAGTAGAAGAGCCCTTTCCAGTGACATGGGTGAGAACATTCCAGGCCCTGAACCTGGGAGTGGTGCAGCAGGCTATACTTCCATCTCTCTGCACCCACCCTCCTGGGACCTGAAGGAGAGACTCCTAGGCCCTGGCACCTGGTAGCTTCACCACCAAGGGACCCATCACCTTGTTGATGGCAATAGTAAACAACGGCTCTTCCCCAGTGTCTGCGTCTTCAGGTTGCCGGTAACAGAAGAGGCTTGTGCCTTTCAGGACTCCGTGCACTCGCGCCCAGTCCTGCAGCTCCCCAGCTTGCTGCATAAATAACTCAAGGTTTCCTGGGGGAATCACACCCCCAGCACCCTTCTTCCCATTCCCCCACTGAGAATCTGCTCCTTTGTGCCCACGCTCACGTCTGAGCCTCATGTCTTCTTGCCGTAACCCTCCTTCCTCCACCCAGATCTTGCGTTTTCAATAGTCCTTCGATGCCTAGATGATGCAACTCTCCTCTGCCTTCTCCATCTTCCCTTCTATGCCTCAGGGCCCCTCACCTGCACCCTGAGGGTACCATCTGCAGTAGGCTGAGTCATGCAGAGAGGCTGAGCCACCAGGCGGCAACACACGCTACCATAAAGGGGAAGCCAGGCGGGGTTCTCCTCTGGGGGACAGGAAGTGCAGGGTAAGGGTGGGGAATGAGAGGGACCATCCAACAGCCCCCTTCTCACTGTCCAGTGTCCCCTCCCCTCCACAACACAGACTCACCATGGCTGACTAGGGTGAGGTCATGTGTGCGGAACCCATCTTGCACTGCCGCCAGGGTGAGCGTGGTGTGAGCCAAGAGGTGGTAACGAGGACCACTGCAGGACAGACAGAGAAGTGGGCCTCAGACCGCAGGAGCTCTGAGGGCGCAGCAGGCCTGCCCCATAGCTCAGGCTGTCCCATAGAAAACTAGCTTGCCTCCTCAGAGGGATGAGGACACTTCCCAAGCTCCTGCTAAGTGCCGTGTCCTGTGCTCAAGTATGTTATCGCACTGTATTCCCATGACAGCCTTGGGAGGTTGGTGGCATTGTTTCGTGAATAGATGAGACAGCTTGAGGCTTAGAGAAGTTAATGCCCATTATGGTAGATGGTGGAGCTTGAATGTGACCTCCTGTCTGTCTCCAAAGGCAGCAAAGTCACTGCCCTAGAGCTTCTCCAACCGCTTCTCAGAGACCCAATGTCTCCACTGGGTGCTAGTTGCCAGGAGGCAACCCCGCAGGACCCAGCCTACTTCGCTCCAACCAGGGCACTATGTTCTATCCACATAAAATGCATTTGCTGCTGCAAAAAATCCAAGCCCCCTGAACTTAGCTCTCCCCAGGCACTCTGGCCTATGCCTTGGAGCTGGGCCCAGCCGTCCGGCCGCTGCTCATTCATGTAGGTCTGCACGCTGTGGCAGCAGCACGAAATAGGTCTGCATGCTCCACACAGCTCAGAGGCCATCCATGGCCAGGACGTACGTGGCTGATGGCAATGGGGGGTTGTAGGGCCTTACCCCACAGCCGGGGTGGGGAGCAAAATGGGACTGCTCCCTGAAACCCCAGCACTCTCCAGCGATGCCCGGACACGCCTCCCGGAGGAGCGGCCTAGGGAGCTGCTGAGTTTGGTGGCAAGCCTCTTGGGGGCTCCAGCCAGGGCCCCCTCCTCTTCCATGCAGGCCCCGTACAGCTCCAGTCGCAGTTCAAAATCTGGCCCTGCCTCGGTGCTATAGGAGTGTGGGTAGAAGAGAGAAGGCTGGTCCTGGGGAAGTTCAGGGAGGCATAAGGGGGTAGGAGGGGGTGGTGGATGGATGTGGTCCAGGTACAGGACAGCTCTCCAGGGGAGGCCCATCTTCCTTCCTCCCCTGCAGCTCCATCCCAGGACTGGAGCAAGTGGAGAAGGGAGGGAGCCACAGGGATGAGGCACTCACAAGAGCATGTTGTTCTGAAAGGAGATGTCTGTGAGGGTCCTGTCCACCAGGATCATCTCTGTGTCCTGAATGTGTTCCCCTAGCTGCAGCAGCAGGAACACAGCCCAGCGGTGCAGGTCTGGGGACAGAGGCCCAAACTGGTAAAGACGGTATCCCAGGAGAGCCTCCAACCTTAGGTCATTCCCCTCAGTTTGTCCCAACATATGTGGAACTCACCGCCTTTGTTCTTGAAATATTCTGTGTCCTTCCACATGAGTGGAATCCGGAGGTCTGAGGGGCAGAGGGGCAGGAAGAGATGTTGAGACAGGGCAGGAGATCTTGTGGTTGGGTAAGGAATGGGGAGGCAGCTGTGCTTCTTACCGGAGATACAGACACGGCCTCGGCAAGGGGAGCGCTCAGCAGGTGGACCACTGTCAGAAGGCCTGTGGGCAAATCAGAGCATCCTGGCCTGGCCTCTAAACATTACTCTCCCCCCAACCCCATTCTGGTTCTCAAGGGCTCTAGGACGCCTCCAGCCCAGGGCCTAGGCCCCAGGTCCCCAGCCAGGCTGACCTAGCGGGGCTGAGGCACTGCTCCGAGCTATAAGTTGAACCCACGGCTTTGCTGGGCTTGGGGACACCAGAGGCACATTTAACTCACAGGCAGTATAAGCTCCAGGCTCCTCCCCTTCCAAGCGCCCTATTTGACCATCTCCCCCAGACCCCCACCAGGCACAAGTGAGGCCTGAAGGAACAGCTGCGTGCAGAGAGACTCCTTTCTTCTCCACTAAACCCCAGACTTGGAGGAGTTTGCAGCCTTTCTTTTTAACAATAGGGGTGGCTGTTCCTCACCATCTTATCACTTCTTTGACATAGGACAGTACTGGGTCAGTTGGAAAATCAAGAACCCAAGTAATGAACATTTGTGTTCCATTTGCCACAAACCTCTCTCTTCCCTCCCCCTCAGCTTTGAGTTCTCCTCTACCATCCCTAGGTAGGCTGAGCCTTCCCAGTACCCCAAGTTCCTCAGCCCCCACTGCAGAGCCCCAGACACCTGACTTTCTCCCCTCCCCACGCATTAGCAGTACTCACCGAGCATGCGTCTCTCCTCAGGTGGACAGCCAGTTGAGCCACCCAAATTCATAAGGCCACCAGTGTCATTAGCAACTTAGTAGGGCCTTAAACTAAATGGTGTAGCACTGATGGCAATGCGTTTAGTTGTCAGTGATCTGGGGTGTACTTTACCCCACACTGCCTAGGCTGGGTGGGGACTGGGGCAGGGAAGAGCCTGTTGAGGGCTGCCTCTCAGGAGACAAATTCACATTAGGAACATTTGTGGGGAAGCCACAGAGCTGGCTACTGCCTTCCCCCGGGGGCTGCACAGGTAGGTTCTGGGGGGCTCCAGGCAAGCTCTCCTTGTGGCAGGCTTCCTGGCAGAGCGGGGAGGGGCAGCATGCCAGTGAGCAGCTGGGACCTCCCGGCTCAGCCTTGTGGGGTCAAGCAGGTGTATTTTGCCAGCAGCCAGTCTTCCAAATGATCAGTTTACCAAAAGTGGCCAATTCTCAGAATGATAAACTTGCCAGGTATTTTCTGCAGTATTCTAGCCGTAGCAGAGCATCACCTCAGGCATTTCACTGCTGCTTTGTCAGGTCGGCAGCGCCTAATGTCAGTGCAGCTGCTGTTTCACGCCCAGAAGCTGACCCCTTTTAAAAATACGTGATCTAATTTATGTGAATGGGGAGGCCTTCCCTTAAACATTTTTTATTATTCCCTTTATCAAGTGGTGCTCGTGCTGGTGAACCTCAGGTACACTATTGTCAGTTTGTGGTCAACTGGCCATCTGGTGAATTGACTTCAAGAAAATTAGCTTTCCAGAAGCCAGCCAGCCCGCTCATCAGATCACAGGCAGGGCTTCGGCAATTAGCACTTTTACACTGTAAGCCCTCAGCCTGCCTGCCTCTCACCAGATACACTGGCCTTCCTGAGTCCTGCCCGAGCCACTCACCAGGGCACCTCTGGGCAGCATGCTGTGGTGATAAAACACCAAGGGGTCTCCCAGCTCTGACGAGACCTCATGGGGCATCATCCTCAGGGGATCCACACTCTGAACACACAACCCCCGCACCACCACCCCCTCGGAAGGTCTTCCTCCCCTGTGCTCACCGCCGGCCAGTCTTCCTCAGCACCTGCGCCTCCTTACGGCGCTGCAGCTCGCCCATGTAGCTCAGGATGCGGCTGTTGCACACCAGCAGGCTCTTGGTGGCCTCCAGAGCCTGTTCTCTCTGGGAACAGGCTGCCAGCAGCTTGCAGGCCCCTTCCCTCATCCGGATCTCATGGTCTAGCTTTCTCTGCAACTCTGTGTCCTAGACAGAGTGGGGGAAAGGATGAGACAGAAAAGTCAGTTGGGCACAGGCTGAAGCACGCTCCAGTCCCCAAGTGGGCTATGGCCCAGAAGAAACTAAGAAGCATGTTGCAAGCAACTCAACCTCAGCTGCCCAGTAATAACCAGAGAACCTTTGTAAAAATACAGATGTCCTCATGTGTTTGATGGTAGGAGTATAAATTCCTTCAGCTTCTTTTGAGCACAATTTGGAAAAATCTATGAAAACTAGAAATTCACATATCCTCTGATCCAACTATTCAATATCCAGGAGTTTATCCTACATATACAGTTACACATGTAAGCAAAGCCATATTCGTTGCAACACTATTTTAAAACACCAAGATTAGGGCGCCTGGGTGGCTCAGTGGGTTAAGCCTCTGCCTTCAGCTCAGGTCATGATCTCAGGGTCCTGGGACTGAGGCCCGCATCGGGCTCTCTGCTCGGCAGGGAGTCTGCTTCTTCTTCTCTCTCTGCCTGCAGGTCTGCCTACTTGTGATCTCTCTGTCAAATAAATAAATAAAATCTTAAAAAAAAAAAAAGAAAAAAAAAAGAAAAAAAAACCTCCAAGATTAAAAGTCCTTCACTCAAGGGCACCCAGATGGCTCAGTTGTTAAACGTCTGCCTTTGGCTCAGGTCATGATCCCAGGGTCCTGGGATTAAGCCCCACGTTGGGCTCCCCGCTCAACAGGAAGCCTGCTTCTCCCTCTCTCACTCCCCCTGCTTGTGTTCCCTCTCGTGCTGTGTCTCTGTCAAATAAATAAAATCTTTTTTAAAAAGTCCTTCAGTCTAGGGACGCCTGGGTGGCTCAGTTGGTTGGGCAACTGCCTTCGGCTCAGGTCATGATCCCGGAGACCCGGGATCGAGTCCCGCATCGGGCTCCCTGCTCGGCGGGAAGCCTGCTTCTCCCTCTCTCACTCCCCCTGCTTGTGTTCCCTCTCTCGCTGTGTTTCTCGCTGTCAAATAAATAAAATCTTTAAAAAAAAAAAAAA
>PITA01031533.1:0-15094 GCA_004023965.1 Spilogale gracilis
TCGGGCTCCCTGCTCGGGGGCGAGTCTGCTTCTCCCTCTCCCACTCCCCCTGCTTGTGCTCTCTCTCTCACTCTCTCTGTCTCTCAAATACATAAATAAACTCTTTTTTTAAAAAAGAAAATTCCAAACATTCACAGCATTTGGTAATATAATCCTAACCCAAGACTGAGGAACTGGCTTGTTTTCGAGGGCTGGTGGATTCTACGACTTGACGGACATGTGGGGACAGCTTTTCCCTGCACACTGGGGGAGACGGGCGCACGCGGACTTCGGTGCTCTCTCCTTTGCCACATCAAGGGTTAGCCAAGTACCTGCAAGAAATGCCCAGCCGCGGCACTGGGGTCCGATGCCAGCTCACGGCCCCGGCGGGTACGCGTGCACGCACACCCACACAGCACGCTCTGCTGCTAAGAACTGTTTGCTTCTCCCCCCGCCCCCCCGAACGGCGGGGCAGCCGTGGCCTCTACGGGGCTCACCTTTGCTCTCGGGCTGTTTGAAGAAGTCGGCCGAGAAGAACACCGAGGACTCCAGCTCCTTCGGGAAGTTGTCACGGATGTCCTCGAATCGCGGCACCCTGGCTCCCGTGAAGTTGAACGTGTCGAAGATGTCGACGGCCAGAACTGTGGGGACAGGTCCCCCTTGTCATCCAGCCCGCATCTCCTCCCACCAAGAGCTCCCTCCATGGCGTCCAAACCGACCGGAGCCGCCGCCCCGACCGGCGACAACCTTCCTAATAGAAACGACTTCTACTTTGCCGCGCGCTTGGGACCCGCGGAGTCACCCAGCGCAAGCGCTGAGCGGGAAGGGAGACATCACGGCGGCATCAGGCACAGTCTGGCTCGGGCATGAGAACGAGAGGGACAGAGGGACGTAAGCCGCTCCCTGGCCGGCAGAGGCAGCGCTCAAGCGGGCACTCAGATCGACCCAAGGGGCTCCGTAGGTTCTCGGAGGCTGTGGGGCCCCCCTCTGTTGGCGCTGACTGCCACCACTCTGAGGAGCCTAGGGATGGAGAGACCATCACCACTGCCTGCCCCAGAGTGACTCCCCAAAGTCATCCCACTGAGCCGACTGGTTCAACACCACCCCCTCCCGTGAAGGGTTCCCGCAAGCCATCCACATGGGCAAGGGCCAGCTCCCAGCCCGAGCTGCTGGGGGGTCAGGGACGGGTAGGGGACGCAGGACACGGGAGGACAGCGGTGGCAGGGCAGGACGGATGCTCCTGGCCCCAGAGCATCAGGGACGACACCAGGAGGGCTGCGGGCAGAGGCAGGCAGGACACTTGCAACCGCTGAGTGCTCCAGGAGGGACCGGGCTGCAGGCTGCACCGTGTCCGAATCCTGCCCCCGGTGATGACAGGGCCCAGAGCCCACCTCCACCCCGCCACAGGGCAGGCCCCGTCGGGGGCCCCAGCAGAGCCCGGGAGGCCCCTCCCCATTGACAGCAGGGGTCACGTGAAGGCCCCCACTTCTAAATGAAGCCTCGGGCCCTTCCAGTGATGGATAAGCATAAGGCAGCTCCCCAGTGTTGCCCATCGCCCCTGCCTGAGGAGAAAGCAAGGACCCTCCCCTGTAGAGGGGCCCCCATCCCCCCATCCGGGGACTTGGCTGGCTCCGTCTGGGGGGGGGGGGGCTGGTTCCTGGAGCTTCCCCCTGTGAGGGAGCCTGACTGTTCAACCCCTGGACCTCCTGGGCGCTGAGGGTGACTCGGTTCACGAGGTTCCCGCTGTTGACCTTCATCCCCTGGCTCAGGAAGGGCAGACATCCCCCCACTGCCCAGGTACCTGGCCGGCCTGTCCCTTGTCCTTCCCTGGGTCTGCACCTCGCCCAGTGAGCCTAGAGGGCAGGACCTGCAGCCAGACCCCGGGCCTGCTCCCCTGGACGAGCTCCCCTCACGTCCTGAGCGGCTTGGGGCCTGGGAGTGACGTGTTTCCTTGGCTGACCTCTGCAAGCCTGGACAAGGACAGTCCTGTTTCCCTATCTGCAGACGAGGCCCGAGGGGCCAGAGCTGCTGACCGCCTCCCAAAGACGGCCCAGTAGGAGACCCTCCCCGAGACAGGCCCCAGGCGTCCGACCCCAGAGCACACGCACAGCCCCCCAGCCCCCGGCTCGTGGCCCTTACTCATGTTGGCGGTGACGATGACGAAGGGCCTCAGGTAGGTCCTCCGCACGTTGCGTGCCACGTTGGCAAAGTAGGCCTCGAAGCCCCTCAGCAGCCGCACGGCACCCCCCTCGCTCCGCTGGATCTGATCCCACGCGGCCTGTGTGTCCGGGGCCAGGAGCGCGCTGCCCGTGCGGACCACGTCCTGTCAGACAGAAGGACAGGCGGTGACCAACGGGTGAGGGAGGCCGGTCCCCGGGAGCCAAGCCCATGCGACGGGGGGCACACCGGGCTCTGGAAAGCCTCGAGCTCTGAGACCAGGCCGGCAGGATCACACGGGGGGCCAGATCCTTGGGGGCAGGAGCCGTGGGTCAGGGAGACGCTCTGCTGGGGGACGCAGAGGGAGAAGGCGCGTGGAGGGCCCTTGGGGACGTCAGAGCCCCAACCCCACGGCCACCCCGCCCGCTGACCCGGTAGTGACGTAGCCCGAGGACACACTGCGGGCTGCCCCGTGGTGACATGCTGACTCCCCACCCACACATCTCAGGGTTTATGTGAATCGGGCTGTCGGCAGGGGCTTCGGCATGAAAACCAGGATGGAAACTTCTGTTTGCAAAGAATCAAAAATGGGAACGAACTCCATCAGCCCAAACTCAGGCCCGGACTGCAATGCAATCAAGGGGACCATGCCTCGTGTGGCAAGAGGCTCCCCGGGGCCTCTGCGTGGCTGGGGACGTCCAGGGGGGTCTCTGCGTGGCTGGGGACGTCCAGGGGGGTCTCTGCATGGGTGGGGATGTCCCCGGGGGGTCTGTGCGTGGGTGGGGACGTCCCCGGGGTCTCTGCGTGGCTGGGGACGTCCCCGGGGTCTCTGCATGGGTGGGGACGTCCCCGGGGCCTCTGCGTGGATGGGGATGTCCCCGGGGTCTCTGCGTGGATGGGGATGTCCCCGGGGTCTCTGCGTGGCTGGGGATGTCCCCGGGGTCTCTGCGTGGGTGGGGATGTCCCGGGGGGTCTCTGCGCGGGTGGGGCGTCCCCGGGGTCTCTGCGTGGGTGGAGAGGCCTGGAGAGGAGTCCAGAGGCAGCACGGACAGCTCACTGCGCAGCCGTTCGCACCCTCAGGATGAACGAGGACTCCTCACCGACAATCTGAACAGACTCTCTAGGGACCAACTACTTAAATGCAAAACAGACGGTCTTTGCAGGAGACATCATGTCTCTGAAAGTAGGACCCCAAGGTGGGAGCAGACTGCGGACTTCCCTTACATGCTACACGCCCCTGGCTCTCTCTGCCTCAGTCTCCTTCCCTGTAAAATAGGGTGTCTCATGGCACGTGGGCAGTGAGTGGCTGATGCAGGTAAGCCACGCAGACTGTGGGCCGGTACGAAGCCGTCAGTGACCATCACTGTCCCCACCACCAAGACCGTGCCCCGCACGTGCCCTCAGCACTGTCACCCGGTCTCCCCGGTCACCAGATGGCCCGGCTCAGATGCAGAGGGAGGTTCTGCCCTGAGGACACAGGAAGCAGCGATCCTGCACAGCTGACCACGGACCCCCAGCCGCCCTAACCCCCACAGGACCGCGGGGCCTGCAGCTGGGTGAGCCGTCGCATGCCGTCACCTGGTGGAAGTCGGCGTCCCGCGTGGCCGCCAGCTCGAAGCCCTGCTGGCCACTCTCATGCAGCAGGACGCGGGCCAGCAGCTGGTAGCCTGTGCGCACGTCGTGGCCGAAGAGCGGGCCCGTGTGCCGCGTGGCGTTCTGCAGCGCCTTGGCTAGCCACAGGGACCGGTCGCCGTCCATCCGTGTCTCATTCCGGCTCAGTTTCTCGTTCTGCGAAGGGGGAGCACACGAGACGTCGCACACCTACCGCGGCTGCTTTGCCCCTTCTCTTTGCAGGAGAGAACTTGCAAAACCCCAAAACCGAACAGAAGCGTTGGCTGGTAACTCTGGCACCAAAAAGGAGGGGCAGTCAGGCTGGAAAGTGCTGGAAAGGGTAAGGGGGCAGGCAATGACTCAGACTGAGGTCCAGAGCCGCGGGCCCGAATAGGGGGACCCGGTTTCCAGATCCAGACGCAGGGCCGGTCCTGATGGGAAGAGCAGCCACGCTCGGCCACGGGCACCCCGAACGGAGGTGAGCGCGACAGTCTCGAGCCAGGCCCTGCCGCGGGCCAGTGGGATCCGAGGGCCTCGCCGGCCACGCTCCCCAGCCCTGCACACACGCACGCAGCTCCCTGAGGCAGGGGCCTACCATGGCTTTGAGCTCCAGGAAGGAGACGGTGGTGCAGTTGAAGAGCTCCGCGGGCAGCCAGCCCTTCTCCCCACTGCAGTGTCTGACGGCGTTTCCTAGGGAGCGGGGAACGGGAGGAAGACCCAAAACCCCAATTACTAATCACGCTCACTGACCTGTATGTACCTGAACCCAGTGTGCGCGGCGGCGGTGTGAGCCCCAGGTGCGATGCAAGGGCCGCGGCCACGAAGCCAACCCAAGCTCTCTCCCCACGCGCCCGGGGCCGCGCCGAAGCTGCCCGAGCCGCCCAGCCGCAGGGAGCAACATGTGCGCAAGTCCACGAAGAGAGAAGCCGCTCCATCATTTGCCAAATACCCACAACGTCCGTGGGCCCTGCGCGTCTGCCACGAATCCGACCCGCAGTCGTGTGCTTCAGGGAAGTCATGTCCCTGGGTCTCCCTGGACACCCCTCAGGGCGTGAGAGCCCAGCGCTGGGAGCGCAAAGCAGCCTGGCTGCGTCCTGGCCCCGGAGCGCCTCGTGGGTCACGGCCTTTCCAGGTTCTCTCTTTCATTATTAAGGAACAAGGTTTTCTTTTCCCCCCAACGCTTCGTCTAAAGAAATGTCCACGCAGAACGGCCCAGGAGTTCGGGTGCTTTGGCCAAGTCTCCCTCAAACCACATGCCTGGACCAAACTCCCACCTGGAAATGGATGCCACGGGCCACGGTACTTACCCACGGATCCCCTGGGACACGGCACCGCTGCCGGCTGCCCGAACTTGGTCTGCGGCCACCAGATGCCAGCCTCAAATGCCCTGGGACACCCGTTGTAGATCACTGGGGCCGCGGGGGTGGGGAGAGAAGGCTGCTCAGCTGGGCACGGCCATGCCCACGAAGGCGCACAGCTCTCGGAGTCCGCCACGCCCCCCCCCCCGAACCGGACCCTGCGACCCTGCATCTTCCCCTCATCCGTGTTAGAGCAGGGGAAGGGGGACCCAGGCTCTGACCCATGCCCTCCAGGGGGGCCAGGTCGCAGGTCAGGGGCACATGTCAGACCCCGAGGCTGCTGAGCGCTCCCCAGACCCCAGGAGTGCGTGGTGCACACGCAGACACGGGCCCGCACGCGTGACGCGGCCCCAAGGGAGCCCTCAGACCTCAGACCTTCACAGCCGAGCGTGGTGACCTCGGCGAAAGGGCTGTCACAGCGGTTGCACTGGCGGCCGATGACTCCGGACTTGCAGGCGCACTGACCCGTATCCATGTCACAGGCGCGGCTGTGCGAGCCGCGCGGGAAGCACTCACATGGCAGGCAGGCATCCTGATCCGGGGACCTGTAGTGATTCTCCTGCAAAAGCCAGAAGCGGCAGCTGGGGCTCCAGGCTCTCCGCCCGCGGGGTCCCTCCCGGGCGCGGCGAGGTTCCGGCGGGGCTCCTGGGCCTCTCCCCGCCGCCCTCCACCCACACGCCTCCCGCGAGCGGCTTCTTGGGCACCCATCGTGCCGGCCGGGGCAGCTGCCCTCCCTGGGAAAGTATTCCCCTAACTTTAATACTTGTCACGGGCCAGCTGCATCGCTGTCCTCAAAAATACTGGATTCAGATGGAGATTTACGTGGTGTGATGTTTTTGTTGTGAGAAGTCGGAAGGCACCCGAAGGTCCACCACTGGGCAGGTCAGGGGAGGGCGAAGAGCACAGGCTTCAGATGGTAAAGTCCCAGGTTTGTGCCCCTCTCTGACCGTACCGCCCTTGCAGGGACTCAAGGGTCCCCTGCTGAAGAGTGGGATGGGCTGTGACTTGGGCAGAGCCACGGCCAGCATCCAGGTCCTGCGTCAGGCAGGGACACGGAACTGTCCCCACAGGGGGTTCCAACCACGTGTGTTTGAGAACCTGGGAGGAGGCACTAACACGGTAGCAGTCACCCTGGGAGGCAACATGGGCATCACTTTTCAATACTTTCTGTATTTTCTGTAATTTCTGATGAGAAAAAATTGAGGCACATCTTTCCCAAATCTGCCCTGAGCATCCCCACCACCATGCCGCCCACGGATGGGCCGACCGCCGAGTGGGTCCACGTGGCTTGCCCGGTCTCGGTCGGCTCCCGCTGGGGAGGTTTTTTCCTTTCAGCGTTTCAGCAGATAACGTTCTCTTTCCAGAAGCGCTGGGGACCTTCTTGGTATTAAAGCGTCAGGAGCACAGAGGGGGGCCCGTGCTGGCGCTCTCGCTTCTGGGCTGGCAAATGTACGCCTCGTGGCACATGTCCCTCACCCAGCGACACAGATCCTCCCTCTGGGTTCCAAATGACCGGCCACTCGGCAGCCGAGCACACACAGTTCTGAAGGTCCGTGGCTTTCCCTGGATGCCATGGGGAACGGTGTCCCGGGGCGCGGCCCAGGAGCACTGCAGCAGTGTGACGATGCGAGGAGGTAACTCCGTGCCACACAGAACGACAGACATCCGGGGGGGGGGGGGCCAAAGCTCCTCCTCAGTTAGAAACATCGGCCAGTTTGACAAAAACTCAGGAAAATGGCCAAGCAAGAGAACGTGGTTGGTGCTGAGGATGAGCAAAGCTCACGGAAATTCCTCTTCCCTGTTACCAACCCTGCGTGGGGCTGCGAACTCAGATCTCTGGGGTCCAAACCAATGACCACATGAAGACCGCCCACGGGCACCATTTCCCTGGGCTCAGGACCTGAGTGCATGTGTGCACGTGTGCACGTGGACGTGGGGGGTTACGTGGGCGTGCACGTGGGCGTGCACGTGGCCATCTCGGGATGGGTGGGGGTGGGGAGGCGGCCCGCCTCTGCCCGCAGGCCGGGCTCACCTTGCAGTGGCACTGCCCGTCGGTCTTGTTACAGTCGGGATCAAAGCCTCGGCTGACGGCACAGTGGCAAGGTCCGCACACGGGGCTCCCCCACCAGCCTCGGGGGCACGGAAGGTCAATCCTGTCGGGGAAGCAGGGGAGCAGAGGGAAGGTGTGCGGGACCGTCCTCGGAGCCGGAGGAAGATGGCGGAGGCCGGGAGCCTCACCTGGCCTGCTTCTGGCCCCTCCCCCCCTGCAGTGGCCTCACCCCCATGTCCCCTCAGGATCCCAGACTCCAGGGGTCCCACGTCTGGAGGGCTCCTACTATAGAACTTAATTCTAAAATGATTTGTTTGCTCACTTTTTTCTTTTGCCTGGAAGACACAGGTGTACCCGACCTGAGCGTCCTAGTAGCGGGACCTCAGTGTGCTCCGTGCAGCGGGGACGGCACTGACCTGTGCTCAGCCTGTCCCACCCCCAGTGCCCTCACGCCAGCGCCTGGCTCACGGGGGAGCGCAGTGACAGGCGACCCCGCAGCCCCAGCCCCATCACAGCCCACGGCGCCCGGCGGCACTCGGGGTGTCCGTCAACACAAGGTCCCCAGCGGGCAGCTCCCGAACACAGGGTTCCGGGGCAGCCATGCTCTCCGGGGCGCCCTGAGGCAAACCTGCCCGTGTCCCCCAGACGCCCAGAGCGGCCTTTCCACAGACGGGAGAGGCGCTGTAGTCGCCTCTGAGCAGTTGTGGGCTGGGATCAGGACATGGGCCCCAGCCTGCTCCAGAGAGCCCAGCAGGCGCCGAGATGTGGGCCATCAAAGGTCCCGAGGTCAGGCTCGCCCCTCGGCTCTGGCCACTGCCGGTTGCTGTCACCCCTCCTCCGCTCTCCACCTACCACTCACCGGCCCGTGGGAAGCATGCCTCCAACCACCCTGGGCTTCCTGTCTCGGCTAACGGTGTTCCATCCACCCACCCACCCGGCAGTCCACCTCTCCTACTCACTCGCTCACCTGGCAAGCAATTATTAAGTACTGATGGTATACACAGCATGGGCATAAAAATAACCACTGCGGAACAGCTGGGCCAGGGGCTCCAGCCAGACGTTCACGGATCTGCATTTACAGTGGGGGAGGTACCCGAGAGCCCTGGCGCACCCCTTCTCCCTACAGCCTCCTCAGCCCTCTGTGCCTGCAACGGGGACACGATCGGCCCCCGGGCTGCCCCCGCCTCCGGCTTCTGCCTGCTCCTCCGCGCTCCACACGGCAGCTGGGGCCCTCTGAGACCCGGCCTCCAGCCGGCCACGCTGCTGCGGGGCTTCTGTGGCCCCCACAAAGCCACGCTCTGTCCCCGGCTCCTGGGCCAGGCCCCTCCGCTCCACACCCGCAGGCTGCACACGCGGCGGGGCTCCGGAAGCTGGTGCCACGCCACACGTTTCTGGAGGGCAAACCCGCTCCAATGGGGTGAATTTGAGATGCTCAGTTAGATTCCTACTTGTTTCGCAACAAATTTGAAAAAACAAAAAACAAACTATGCCCATGTTAGCCACCACTCTGTGTGTCTGCGTGAAATGACAAGAGGAGAAGAGACGGCGGCGGAGACGTGGCGGCCAGACTCCGCGAGGGGTGCTCTTACTTGTTCTCGCAGTACGGGCCGTAGTGGCTGGGCCCACACTCGCACGCGTAGCCCCGCGGGGAGCCGGGCCTGTGCACGCACGCCGAGACGTGCTCGCAGGGGTTCAGATGGCACACGTCCACACACTGCCTGCCGAAGTACCCTGTGGGGACAGGCCAGTGTCACTGCCACCCCAGAACCCGCCTGCGACGCTCCACGTCCCCCCCAGGGCCACAGCCTCTGGGTTCAGACGTCTGTGTCTTCCCCACACTCCACTCCCCGGGCCCCGCGGCCACAGACGGACGTGGAGATGCTCAGAGTCACGGGACACGCTGACGATCAGCGGGTCGGACCTGGAAATACAGTGACGAGGGCCTCCGGGGTCCCCCTCCACCGGGAGGGGAGGAGACAGAGGGGAGGGTTCACATGGCGAGATCGCAGCACCTCAAAATCCAGGCGACCACCCTAAGTATCATCCTTGAAAGGTGGACTTTTCATGAATTCTGTCCCTCACCTCATCGTGTGCCCTGAGGATGAAACCCAGAGCATCCCTCTGTCCCGTGTGACGACCACACATGCGGACGCGCTTTGAGCAGAGACGGCCCCTCTCCCTGCTCTCAGAACAAGGCTCGGGCCTCGCAGATCACAGCCCTGCCGGGGTGCTCCTGCTTCACCCGCCGACGTATTCTCAACACCAACGCACTGCCCTCTGCTGACGGGCTTCAGGACAAGGGGGTGCAGGTGTGGGGCTCCCACCTTTGTCACAGACGCAGGAGTAGCTGTCCCAGGCGTCACGACAGCGGCTGTGCTGAGGGCAGGGGCTGGAGGCGCACGGGTCCTCCACCTCACAGCCGTCCTTCACCCTGACCTTGAGGGCGTCGTTCATGTTCAGTGTGGCGATGTTGGTAGACGTCTCCCCCATTCTCACTCCCTGAGTTAGAAAGGGCAGCCGGATTCAGTCCAGCATCCTGGGGTTGGAGGAACCCCAAACGGTAACCAGGGGTTGAGAGAGCCCTAAATTCTCTCTGGTCCCCAGAAAGCAATGCCTCATTGGGCAGAGCTGAGACCGGCACAGGGAAGGCTCGGGTGACTTCTGCAGCCTTCGGACGTGTGCTCCAGGTAGGCGGACCAGCTACTCAGAAACGAAGACTCGGAATTCTGTGGTTGATCTCATGAAGAAAAAGTGAATTGGCGTGGGGGAGGTGGCCACTGATGAAGGCAGGCGAGGCAGCTCAGGGGAGAAGGGGGCATGCCAGCAGGGGACGGGGACACGGCAAGTCCCCCCTTACAGGATGGTGGAGAGGTGGAGGGCAGCCCCTGGGGAGGGTGGGGCGGTGAGAGGGAAGGCACCTAATGAGCTTATTTCTCTGCAGCGGGAGGCCAGGGGGACATGACGGGAGCTAAGAGATAAACAGCTCATTCTGCCTGCAGCTAGAACACCTGCTCCAGGGGACACTGGTGGCACCTGTTCAGGTGAGCATGGGGGAGGGGACGGGGTGGGGACGGTGAAGGCCACATTCCAGACAGGACATAAAAGCAGAGCTGCAGGAGGCGGGCTGTGTCATGGTGATGGGGATGCAGGGGATGCCCGGAGGGGACCCTGGGGAGGACGGGTCTAAGGTGGAACGGGATCTGCTAAGGTGGGGGTGGCTGTACACAGATTATTCATTTCCTGGAAGCCAGCAGGCTGACCAACGGCTCTGCCTTACCTGCATGCAGCCCCGGAAGCCGCGGTGCACCGTGACCTTGTCTTCTGACACACCGCCCACGACGACGCTTCTCATCCTCAAGCCCGGGAGCTGGTTCCCGATCTGCACCGTGTCCTGCGCAGGGAGACGAGGGCTACATGCACACGCTGGAAACACCTTCTGGGAGGGACACGCTCGAAGGCTGAGACACGGTCACCCGCAGCCCGAGGGCATCTGCGTCTCCAAATAGGGTGAGCTGGGCTGTCTGTGTGTGACGGGCGGGACTGGGAACCGGGTGACAGGACACGTGTCCTCATCCTGGCACAGCCAAGACAGCCAGCTCGGGGGGACACGGGCAATGCTGCCACCTCCGTAATGAGCGCCACTAACGAGCCACTCCGAGGAAATGCTGGTGAACTAGGGAGAGGGCAGCGAATCTAAACCACGTCCACGGCAGCAGGAGTCTAAGGAAGTCCCCGCTGGACGCTCCAGCCCTGGAAGGCTGCGTGCTGAACATACAGCTATTTATTCTCAGAACCAAGAGGGAGATGAGCCTAGACCCCAAGGGCACCAGAGTCACGAGGAGCCCCTGAAGTGTCCCAGAAAAAAGGGCCTCCTGTTACTGTGTGCAAACCATGGAAACGGAGTGGGGCTCACGGAGCGTGCCGAGAGTGAGCCCGGCCTGGAATGCCACTTGCCCATCGGGGATGGGAGCACCCGTCTGGTGTTCCTTGGCCCCCTCTGGGACCCGACGCTCATCTGCTCACCCACCTTCACGCACCCCTCGTGCTGAGGGAAAGACCTATGTGCTATTTATCTTTGTGTCGCAGAGGCACAGAACTGGGCACACAGTCATGCCTCAGGACAGCTTTGCTGAAACAAACCACCGCGGAAGGCACTAAGGGCGTCACGGTGGGGCACACGGAGAGACAGAATCCAGCTCCCGAGTCCAGGAGCCGACCATCTCGAAAGGTACAGCAAGTAGTGACCACGGCATAAGGCAGCCCACGAGACTCAAACTTAAGAGGACCCAGAATGTGTCCCCAAATCCTCTAGGGCTGCGGCAGGTCCTGGCACGGGCAGGGTCACTCTGTTCTTCACGGGCCCAGTGAAGGTGTCAGTTCCAAAGAGGGTGCAGGTGTCCACTCACCTGGTCCAACCCATAGTCCAAGGTCATGACCGCCAGGTACTTGATGTCTTTGCCCTCCTTGGCGCTCTTCAGTTCTATGAGCAGGTGATGCCACTCTCCGTCAGTCACACGTGACCGGGACAGCCTCATGGACACCGAGTCTGAGGGGCCATGGGACACCTCGAACTCGACATAGTTGTTCAGGATCTGAAGGACAGGGAGAGCCAGACCCAGCAGTTGATGTGATGACCACAGGACGGAAAAATGCTTTGCCGTCACTTAAGTAACAAAGCCACACACAGACCCGCTACAGGGCACTGGGCCCAAGACAGACCTAAACACGAGGCCAAGCTGAATTCCTTATTATTGCCTGTATCGCTCTTCAGACTTAGACGCCGTCAAATGTGGACAGAGGGGCAGGGAAGATAAAGCCCATTGGACTTAATTAATGGGAACAACCACCGACTCAGGTGAGTACTGAGCTCTTATTTTTGGAGGTTTATGTTCCACTTTGAGACAGGATTCAGGCCATGACGTTTAACATATTTGTATTAAAAAAAAAACAAAAAACAAAAACAAAAACCAGAGCCGATGGCAAAATAACTGGCCTAATAAGGATGTTCATGTTTTAAGAAAACACAGCCAGGAGTAACACCAAGATCTTATTTGCCCTAATGAAGGACTGGGTAGTTTGGACCAACCGTCCTCCTGAGAACACCTAGAAATACAAGAGAAACGCTGAAGCAGGGCTGTGGGAAGGCATCAGGAGGCCTCCAGGCAGAGCTACGGGGCCACAACCAGACAGAAGATGGAAATGTACAGGAGCAGACTTGGTGTGCACTTCTACTGACAACTGTCCGCTGGTTCCGGAAAACACGGCTGCGCCTGGACGCTGAGCAAAGCTTTCCAGGCTCCTGGGGCTGGGATAAGGAAGACCGGAATTGGGAACCCAGCCAGGGTGGGCGGGGGGCTTGCCGAAGCAAACATAACGGGCAAGGGACAGCACCATTCTAGTTTCAAATTCTCACTGTATCTTCAATATGATATTCAGCACTCAGTCAAAAATAACCAAGTACTGGAGGAGGCAAGGCGGTGTGCGTGAAAACCAAGAGGAGCAAGGAAGAGTCGATGGAGAAAGCACCACCCCCTCACCCTGCCCAGGGAATCCATAAAATAGAATCATCAGACACGGACTTGAGAACAATGGGAACCACAGAACTTTCAAGGAAACAGGTCCTGGTGACCATTAGACTCTTATTTTTGTGGTAAGTGTTCTATTTCAGGAGATAAGATTCCAGCTAGCCAGTTCAGATGTATAAGACGGTGGGGAAATAGCACCACAATGCACCTAAGATGGTTTCTAACTCATGTTAGAAGATGGTTTCAAGCAAAGAATAGCTTAGAAAGACAGTAACAACAAGAACTAACACTGTTTCAAACAGAGAAATCTAAAGATTCAGAAGTATCGAAAGTAAAAGGCCAGAAAAGACACATCATGTAAACACAAACCAAAAGCGATCTTGTGATCGCTATGAATGAGACAAAGTAGATTTGAAGGCAAAGAAAGAAATTCTAGAGATAAAAGTGATTTTCATACTGATGACAGGGTTGCTTGTCCAGGAAGAGGAAACAATTCTAAATGCGTAGGCACCTAATAACAGAGCCTCAAAACATACAAAGCGATACCTGACAGAACTAAAAGGGCAAAGAGAGAAATCCACAATGAGGGCTGCAAACTTTTTAAATTCACCTCTCTCAGTAACTGAGCAGAGACGAAAAAATCGATAATGATGCAGAAGGGCTGAACACGCCGATCAGCAAACTTCACTCATTTGATGGATCTAGAACACAACTGCAGAACACACATCCTTTTAAAGTGTAGGCGGGGCATTCACAAAAAGGATGAAATGCTGGGCTGTGACGTCTGTGAAAATCCCACGCATTTCAAAGGTCTGAAATCACACAGAATGCCTTCTCTAAGCCGCAACTACGATTTCTAGTCAATCAACAGCGAAATGATTTACTAGAAAATGCCACTCGTCTGCTGATTCAGAAACATCCTCCTGGGGTGCATGGGTGGCTCGGTCGGTTAAGCATCTGACTCTGGATTTTGGCTCAGGTCTTGATTTCGGTGCCATGGGATCAAGCCCCACTTTGGGCTCCGTGCTCTGCATGAAGTCTGCTTGAGATTCTCTCCTTCTCCCTTCCCTTCTGCCCCTCCCCTATGCTTGCATGTGTGTGTGTGCTCTCTCCCAAATCAATAAATACAATCTTTAAAAAAAAAATACTTTTTTTTTTTTTTTTAAAGAGAGAGAGTGTGCATGAGTTTTGGTGTGGGGAGGGGCAGAGGGAGAGAGAGAAATCCCAAGCAGGCTCCAGGCCCCAGTGTGGAACCCAATGAGGAGCTCGATCTCGAGACTCCAAGATCATGTCCTGAGCTGAAATTAAGAGACCCCCCCAGGTGCCCCAAAACATACTTCTGAATACCCCGTGGATTGAAAAAGAAACCACCATGGAAAAATAGAAGATATTTTCAACTGATCATAAAGATAATGCAACTAACCATGTGTTTTGGTTTTTAGTCTTAATCAAGAGTGAAATCAAGAAGGTGGGTCTCCACCTTTCTGTGCTGGGTCCTTTTGTTCACGGAAGTTTCAGTCAACCTCCTTCATTTCCCTGACTGTGCTCTTTTACCATCCTTGCCAACAAAAGCCCAAGGCCAGTGGGCCAACAATGAAAATGACGTCTGTCTACAGACAAAGGTGACAGCATGGATCCCAGGCCCAAGTGCAGTGACTACCCGCCTCCCTCCGGCCTGCTGCCGGATTTAGGAAGGGCATCCAACAATAGCCCGGTGATCCCCCTTGACAATGCAGGCGGAGTGAGGGCGCCTGAGAGCAATTACCCAAATTGTGCGGGCTGCCGCGGAGCCAGGAACACCTACGCTAGCTGCCCCACAGAGCTCACAAGCCCGCAGAGGCCTGCCTTCAGACACGCCATGTAGAAATAACCCAGAACATTCCTACAGCGCCCACCTGAGCAGCCTGCGGGCCCTGGAGTGGCCTTCTGGGTGGCCACCGGGCTCTGGAGCATCCCCCGAAGGCCGCTCGTCTTGCCGCCCTTCCTTCCATGGGGAGGAGCCGGCCACAGTCTCTGGCCACAAACCCTACATTTTTGGATTAGCCACCCACACGTAATTACTCAAACAATAAGGGAGTTTTCACTGTTGTTCCTCCTGATGGGGTACTTTCTTCCTACAGAGACCCCCACTGCCAGATGACAACCTGCAAGTTCCAATTCATCACCTGAGTTGAAAGAGCCAATTTAATTTGTTCCAACGGTGAAACAACCACCGAGGAAAAATATCATCTCAAGGCAGAACCGTGCCTGCCAAGTGTTGGCCCAGAGCTAGTCTCTGGGACTGCTGGTAAACCTACGAAATCACAAGTTAATAAGGGAAACACAATGACGGCTGTAATTACGGGCTACGCAGGCTGCCCTGTGCAGGGACTGCTGCTGAGCTGCGAGGCGGGGGAGCAGGGCGAGCGGGGGGG